>WNWK01003685.1:0-127500 GCA_009830355.1 Cherax destructor
TACTAATTATATATATATATATATATATATATATATATATATATAATATAACATTGTCCTACGTCCACAGCAGGACTCGACCTGGAAACTCTGTATCAGGTCCACAGTACTTTACCACGGACCAGACCATACATATATATATATATATATAAAATATAATATATATATATATATATATATATATATATAATAATATATATATATATATATATATATAATATATATATATATATATATTTTTTAACACATCGGCCGATTCCACCAAGGCAGGAGTTGAAAGAAAACTTTCATCATCATTCACTCCATCACTGTCTTGCCAGAAGGGTGCTTTACACTACAGTTATAAAACTGCAACATTAACATCCCTCCTTCAGAGTGCCGGCACTGTACTTCCCATCTCCAGAACTCAAGTCCGGCCTGCCGGTTTCCTGAATCCTTCATAAATGTTACTTTGCTCACCTCCAACAGCGTCAAGTATTAAAAACCATATGCCTCCATTCACTCCTATCAAATACGCTCCACATGCTTGCTGGAAGTCCAAGCCCTCCACCAAAACTTCCTTTACCCCCTCCCTCCAACCTTTCCTAGGCCGACCCTACCCGCTTCCCTCCACTACAGTTTATACACTCTCGAAGTCACTCTGTCTCGTTCCATTCTCTCTACATGTCCAAACCACCTCAACAACCCCTCCTCAGCTCTCTGGACAATCGTTTTGGTGATCCGCACCTCCTCTAATTTCCAAACTCCGAATTCTCTGCATTATATTCACACCACACATTGACCTCCAGACATGACATCTCCACTGCCTCCAGCCTTCTCCTCGTTGCAACATTCATCACCCATGCTTCACCCCATATAAGAGCGTTGGTATAACTATCTCTCATACATTTCCCTCTTTACTTCCATGGACAAGGTTCTTTGTCTCCACAGACTCCGAAGTGCTCCACTCACCCTTTTCCCCTCATCAATTCTATGATTCACCTCATCCTTCATAGAACCCATCCGCCGACATGTCCACTCCCAAATATCTGAATACATTCACCTCCTCCATACTCTCTCCCTCCAATCTGATATCAATCTTCGTCACCTATTCTTTTTGTTATCCTCATCACCTTACTCTTTCCTATATTCACTTTCAATTTTCTTCTTTTACACACCCTCAAATTCATCCACCAACCTCTGCAGCTTCTCTTCAGAATCTCCCAAAGCACAGTGTCATCAGCAAAAAGCAACTGTGACAACTCCACTTTGTATTTGCTTCTTTATCTTTTAGCCCAACACCTCTTGCCAAGACCCTCGCATTCACTTCTCTTACAACCCCATCTATAAATATATTGAACAACCACGGTGACATCACACATCCTTGTCTAAGGCCCACTTTTACTGGGAAATAGTCCCTTCCCTCCTACACACTCTAACCTGAGCCTCACTATCCTCATAAAAACTCTTCACTGCTTTCAGTAACCTTCCTCCTATTCCATACACCTGCAACATCTGCCACATTGCCCCCTATCTACCCTATCATACGCCTTTTCCAAATCCATAAATGCCACAAAACATCTTTACCCTTATCCAAATACTGTTCACCTATATGTTTCACTGTAAACACTTGGTCTACACACCCCCTACCTTTCCTAAAGCCCCTTGTTCATCTGCTATCCTGCTTTCTGTTTTACTCTTAATTCTTTCAATAATAACTCTACCATACACTTTACCAGGTACACTCAACAGACTTATTCCCTATAATTTTGCACTCTCTTTTGTCCCCTTTGCCTTTATACAAAGGAACAATACACGCTCTCTGCCAATCCTAGGTACCTTACCCTCTTCCATACATTTATTAAATAATAGCACCAACCACTCCAAAATTATATCCCCACCTGCTTTTAACATTTCTATCTTTATCCCATCAATCCAGCTGCCTTACCCTTTCATTCTACCCACTGCCTCACGAACTTCCCCTACACCCACAACTGGCTCTTCACACTCCTACAAGATGTTATTCCTCCTTGCCCTACACACGAAATCACAGCTTCCCTGTCTTCATCAACATTTAACAAATCCTCAAAATATTCTCTCCATCTTCCCGATACCTCTAACTCTCCATTTAATAACTCTCCTCTCCTATTTTTAACTGTCAAATCCATTTGTTCTCTAGGCTTCCTCAACATTAATCTCATTCCAAAACTTTTCTTATTTTCAACAAAATTTGCTGATAACATCTCACCCACTCTCTCATCTGCTCTCTTTTTACATTGCTTCACCACTCTTTTAACCTCCTTTTTCTCTCCATATACTCTTCCCTCCTTGCATGCATACAGAAGAAGGGTTACTACTTCTTGCTCCCGGCACTTAAGTCGCCTCATGCGACACGCATGTCTTACGGAGGAAATTTTTTTTCCATTTCCCCATGGAGATGAAAGGAAATAAATAAGAACAAGAATTATTAAGAAAATTGAAGAAAACTCAAATGGGTTTGTATACATTTATGTGTTCATGAATGTGTAGTGTGGCTTAAGTGTAAGCAGATGTAGCAAGATATACCAGTTATCCAGCGTGTTTATGACAGAAAATAGACACCAGCAATCCTACCATCATGTAAAACAATTACAGGTTTTCATTTTACACTCACTTGGCCGGACGGTAGTACCTCCCTGGGTGGTTGCTGTCTACCAACCATGGACATTGAGGTCCGTGGTTCGACCTCCGGTACGGGTGCTAACATTAGGACGTGTTTCCTTAAAATACCTGCTGTCCTTGTTCACCTAGCAGTAAATAGGTACGTTGGTGCTACCCGACTGGTGTGGGTCGCATCCTGGGGACAAAAATAACCTAATTTACCCGAAATGCTCTGCATAATAAGGGGCTTTCTATATAGTAATATGCCATTATTGTCAACTATACCTGTATACCTTGTACATGTACTTGTAGAAATAAAGATTATTATTATAAATATGAACTTAGATTAAATCGCAATAAACGACTGTCAGTGAATAAACAGAAGGATGGACGAGGCTCGAACCGTGGTCCCAAAATTGACAGGTCATTTGCTCTACCGCTTTGGCTACCGGGCTTCTAACAGGGAAGATTCGGAACACTTACTGTACTATATTCCGTCAGCGGTAGCAATTGTAACCCAACTGAACTCCTGTCAGCTCATGAGCTTTAGCAGTAAATCTATTCTTACCTCTCTTAAGGCCATACCGTCTATGAACTCAGATTAAGTCTTAAAAACGACTGTCAATGTATAAACAGAAGGATGGACGAAGGTGATGGACCCGTCAATTTCGGGACCAAGGTTGGAGCCTCTTGTCCACGGTAACGTTACAACTGCCAGACGTCTTCTAGCACTATCAAACAATCTAACACATACAAATCCCTTCTTATCTGTCCTCAACTACCCCATATCGACTTGACCGACCACTCAGAGAGTGCAACGGTCAAGTGAAGCAGCAGCAGCACACAGCAAGAGGCATTCTTGAGCTTCCCCAGCGCTCGGGCTTCTGCCCAATGCTGGGGTGTGGCTCAAAAAGGATCCTGTAGTGCTTGCTGCCTTTGCACCTAACATCGTCTGCTGGTATGCAGCTGCCTCACCTTTCAAGTCCAGTGTGGGCGGGGGTTTGAGGCAGCCCAAGGAGCCTAGCTTCTTCCTCCGAGCTCCGTGGGGGCGGGAATTGAGGCTGGGCCTGGGGACAACTGGTCCCAGACGATGAGGAGGTACTTACACCTCCTGCCATGGCAGACATTGGTCTGAGACACTCCTACGACAGGGAGCCAAGGCCGGGCCACCTCTTGGAAAGGCTCGGGCCGGGTGATTATACCGGCGAATCCACAACAAACGACCACCCTAAGCCACAGCCAGCACTAAGAGCCCATTGTATTATTCGTAAACAATAATGTCAGTATTACAATGGAGTATTAAAGGATACAGAAGAAAACTGAGTAGACCTTTAAATGTTGATATTCCAGTTTATCCCTGTACATATTTGTTTACAAGAACCTAAACTACTTAAACAGTTGGCATTCATATATCTGGCTATGTTTTTTACTATCACTCAACTCTTATCCTGATACTTCATACAATGGAAGTGCGCTTCTAGTGCGCAATGATAGTCCTTATTCTTAAATTGTCATTAGTACCGCACTTCACAAGACCACAGCCTCCGTCTGTTTAAATAAATAGTACACGATCTGCCCTTTGTACCTCGCTCCATCACCGCCACTTATCTTTAATTGACGTTTAAGTTTTAATTATGTCCCAACCTACGCAGTTCCTTATATTAGGCGATTTTAACTCTCATCATGTTCTCTTTGGAGGGTCGCACCTGACTCTTGCAGAGACCAGATATTTTTCTTACCTCAGTATCGCTTTCTTGTTTGAACGCTGCTATTCCAACACATCTAGATCCTCGGATATATATATATATATATATATATATATATATATATATATATATATATATATATATATATATATATATATATATATATATATATACTGTAGCATGGATAGATCTCTCTATCTGTTCCTCGTCCATGGTGCAAGAGTTTGATTTCACTGGAATAGAAAAAAAAAAAACGATCATGTCCCTGATCTCATTACTTCCCTCTCTTATGCTCGACCTCTTCGTCGACCTCCTCGTCGACCTCCTCGTCGACCTCGGCAACTTGAACGTGCAACTGCACATTTTATGCATGACACTTTTTTTTCCAGGTATCCTTTTTGATTCCTTCTCTTCTCTACAAACAACTTGCTACAGCTCTCCACAACCTTCGCAGTTTGCAGCTACGCCTTCCCATCCCTGAATCTTAGGCAGACATTATTAAACAAACTATATTCCCTGATCTTCCCTGGAGGCATGAGGCCACTGTTGTTACAACAGTACTATAGACCATTACATTGCATACAAACAGGCAAGAGTGCATGCTTGTTTACTTGTACAGACAGCTAAACGAACTTGATTGTTTGCTCAAGTGTCAACTGTAAACGCCACTATCTCTATGTGCAAGTACTCAGCAGACCCTGCCCCCGTTCATACCAAGTACTCAGCAGACCCTGCCCCCGTTCATACCAAGTACTCAGCAGACCCTGCCCCCGTTCATACCAAGTACTCAGCAGACCCTGCCCCCGTTCATACCAAGTACTCAGCAGACCCTGCCCCCGTTCATACCAAGTACTCAGCAGACCCTGCCCCGTTCATACCAAGTACTCAGCAGACCTTGCCCCGTTCATACCAAGTACTCAGCAGACCCTGCCCCGTTCATACCAAGTACTCAGCAGACCCTGCCCCGTTCATACCAAGTACTCAGCAGACCCTGCCCCGTTCATACCAGGTACTCAGCAGACCCTGCCCCCGTTCATACCAAGTACTCAGAAGACCTTGCCCCGTTTATACCAAGTACTCAGCAGACCCTGCCCCCGTTTATACCAAGTACTCAGCAGACCCTGCCCCGTTCATACCAAGTACTCAGCAGACCTTGCCCCCGTTCATACCAAGTACTCAGCAGACCTTGCCCCGTTCATACCAAGTACTCAGCAGACCCTGCCCCCGTTCATACCAAGTACTCAGCAGACCCTGCCCCGTTCATACCAGGTACTCAGCAGACCTTGCCCCCGTTCATACCAAGTACTCAGCAGACCTTGCCCCCGTTCATACCAAGTACTCAGCAGACCTTGCCCCCGTTCATACCAAGTACTCAGCAGACCTTGCCCCGTTCATACCAAGTACTCAGCAGACCCTGCCCCCGTTCATACCAAGTACTCAGCAGACCCTGCCCCCGTTCATACCAGGTACTCAGCAGACCTTGCCCCCGTTCATACCAAGTACTCAGCAGACCTTGCCCCCGTTCATACCAAGTACTCAGCAGACCCTGCCCCCGTTCATACCAAGTACTCAGCAGACCTTGCCCCCGTTCATACCAATGCTGACAAATGTGTAAGAGACCATGTCAAGGATAGTAAAGTGATTGTTCATTACCTCATGTTTCTACAGGTTGGCTATAGTACATTTATCTTCCTTCTTTCTCCAATCCGAACCCGATATTGAGTCCACCACACTGAAGTTTATTTCACATTTTGAAAACCTTACAATGTTTGCTTCACACTCTGGGAACTCACATCGATGTTGTACGAGTGCCAACCAGATGATGTACGAGTGCCAACCAACTGTAGCTAGGCCAGATTTCATCCATGTTCATATGGATCAGCACTTACACCTTATAACACTAGTCTTACCATTCATATATTTTCAACTGGATTTTATCTGAAGTGGTTATGTCTATTCAGTAGAAAACATCAGTGGTTGTCCACCATCATCAACTAGGTACCTCGGGCCAACACACTCTCATTATGGAGCCACTGCTAGAACGCCTGGTTAACAACTCACTATATGATACTTAAAAACTCTAACTCTCTATTCCCTCATCAGTTTAGCTTGAGAATGGACCATTCCACCATCAAGCACTTACTCCTCCTCCATACATACATTTGGATTGCTTTCACAGCTAACTACTCACTCATTGCTGTCTGCTTTCACAGAAAAAGCTTACAACACTACCTGATGTTACAACATTTTGTTCCAATCCCATTCCTTAGGCCTACGAAGCAACTTGCCACTTTTCCTCAAACATTTTTCTACCAGAAAGGCACTTCAGTGCTCATATAAATAACAGTGTTTCCCCTGACCTGGGTCAGGTCGAAGGTGTACCTCAATGATGCCTCCTCCCAGTACTGCCTTATTCCTCGTAGCTGCTGTATAACCCTTGTGGTTTAGCGCTTCTTTTGATTATAATAATAATAATAATAATTCCTCGTAGCTATCAACACACTTGCCTCGGTTCTTCATTATATGTTGTCGATTCTGTCATCGTGCTGGCCGAGACTTATGGCTCTTAGCAAACACTCTCCAATACATCCACTGGCTCCAGTCCTTGCATGAAGTCTAAATGCCTTCCTTTCCCCTAGGCGCTGTATAACCCCTACGGATTTAGCGCTACCTCCATGAACGCTAACGATCGTGCTGACATCTGGGCTACTTCTTATGGATTTAAATTTTCTATCACCACAGTAAATCTGACATAAGTAACAGGTTTTCTACCATTCCACAACCTATTTTATACCAGTGTTATTCCCCTACTGTAGTGCGTGATATTTTATACCAGTGTTATTCCCCTACTGTAGTGCGTGATATTTTATACCAGTGTTATTCCCCTACTGTAGTGCGATATTTTATACCAGTGTTATTCCCCTACTCTAGTGCATGATATTTTATACCAGTGTTATTCCTCTACTCTAGTGCACAATATTTTATACCAGTGTTATTCCCCTACTCTAGTGCACAATATTTTATACCAGTGTTATTCCTCTACTCTAGTGCACGATATTTTATACCAGTGTTATTCCCCTACTCTAGTGCACAATATTTTATACCAGTGTTATTCCTCTACTCTAGTGCATGATATTTTATACCAGTGTTATTCCCCTACTCTAGTGCACAATATTTTATACCAGTGTTATTCCCCTACTCTAGTGCATGATATTTTATACCAGTGTTATTCCCCTACTCTAGTGCACAATATTTTATACCAGTGTTATTCCCCTACTCTAGTGCATGATATTTTATACCAGTGTTATTCCCCTACTCTAGTGCACAATATTTTATACCAGTGTTATTCCTCTACTCTAGTGCACGATATTTTATACCAGTGTTATTCCTCTACTCTAGTGCAATATTTTATACCAGTGTTATTCCTCTACTCTAGTACATGATATTTTATACCAGTGTTATTCCTCTACTCTAGTACACAATATTTTATACCAGTGTTATTCCTCTACTCTAGTACATGATATTTTATACCAGTGTTATTCCTCTACTCTAGTACACAATATTTTATACCAGTGTTATTCCTACTCTAGTGCACAATATTTTATACCAGTGTTATTCCTCTACTCTAGTGCAGATATTTATACCAGTGTTATTCCTCTACTTAGTGACAATATTTTATACCAGTGTTATTCCTACTCTAGTACGATATTTTATACAGTGTTATTCCTCTACTTAGTCACAATATTTTATACCAGTGTTATTCCCTACTCTAGTCATATATTTTATACCAGTGTTATTCCTCTATCTAGTCAATATTTTATACCAGTGTTATTCCTCTCTGTCAATATTTATACCAGTTATCTCTACTCTAGTACATATTTTATACCAGTGTTATTCCTCTACTTATACAATATTTTATACCAGTGTTATTCCTACTCTAGTCAGATATTTTATACAGTGTTATTCCCTACTCTAGTCACATATTTTTACATGTTATTCTTCTTATTATTTATACCAGTGTTATTCCTACTCTAGTGCAATATTTTATCCAGTGTTATTCCCTACTTAGTCCATATTTTATACCAGTGTTATTCCTCTACTCTAGTGCACAATATTTTATACCAGTGTTATTCCTCTACTCTAGTGCACGATATTTTATACCAGTGTTATTCCTCTACTCTAGTGCGATATTTTATACCAGTGTTATTCCTCTACTTAGTCACGATATTTTATACCAGTGTTATTCCCTACTCTAGTGCACATATTTTATACCAGTGTTATTCCCTACTCTAGTGCACGATATTTTATACCAGTGTTATTCCCTACTTAGTGCACAATATTTTATACCAGTGTTATTCCCTACTTAGTCACAATATTTTATACCAGTTTATTCCTCTACTCTAGTGCAGATATTTTATACCAGTGTTATTCCCTACTTAGTGCGATATTTTATACCAGTGTTATTCCTCTACTCTAGTGCATGATATTTTATACCAGTGTTATTCCTCTACTCTAGTACATGATATTTTATACCAGTGTTATTCCTCTACTCTAGTGCACAATATTTTATACCAGTGTTATTCCCCTACTGTAGTGCACAATATTTTATACCAGTGTTATTCCCTACTGTAGTACAATATTGAAACTTTGTTGTCGTCCTCTTTGTGGAATGTCATGTCACTGTCACATCACTAAAATCTACCTAGCTGAATCTACTTAAATCTGAATCTACTTAAATCTGAATCTACTTAAAGCTTTGATCCTCTCTCAGTTAGACCACAGAGACCATATATATCTTTCACAGCTTTCCCAGTTACGCTTGTGTCTGGAAGCTTTCTAGTCTTCTTCAGCATTAAGCTTGTATACATAAGCAAATATTGCTTCCTACAACATCAACGTGATGTTCACTGCCTTCGTTATTTTGTTTTCTCATGATATTTCAAGAACTTACCTTAATTACAAAAATAATCCATGATTTTAACGATCTTTTAAGTATAGAATAATTACGAATGTCAGCAAGAAAAATAGATATAATTATTAATCTGCGGGATACCAGGTATATCTTGCTACTTCTACTTACACTTATGTCACACTATTTTCTTAATAGTTTTGTTCTTATTTATTTCTTCTTATCTCCATGGGAAAGTGGAACAGAATTCTTCTCGTAAGCCATGCGTATCGTAAGAGGCGACTAAAATGCTGGGAGCAAGAGGCTAGTAACCCCTTCTCCTGTATATATTACTAAATTTAAAAAGAAAAACTTCGTTTTTCTCTTTAGTTCACCCTGTCTCAGGTGGGATACGGCAGGTGTGTTGAAAAAAAAAATCTACATATTGCGATCCTTCAATCTCAACATTCCAACCCCTGAAATATTGCTTAATTCTCACATGTTCGCTCTACGCCCACCTTATATCATACTTATCCTTCCCTCCGTGGGAAGTTCCGAAGATTCAAGTTTTTGTCCTTTCCCGTCAACACCCGATGGTTGATGTGTTAACTACGAACTGGCGCTCTCTCTGCAACACTTCCAGTCAACTTCTCATGCAGTGCACACTGACGCTTCTAAATCATCAGATGGACGAGGGAACGGCGCTGTTTTTCCAGAGTAATTTACTGGAGTCAGTCAGCATTTTCACAGCAGAGTCATACACAATATTTCCTGCTGTTATACAAATTGCAACTATGACCAACTCTTCACTCACTGTTGTTTCAGACACAAAATGGATTACAAGTCATCTAGAAACCCGACTCCCTACATCCCTACATCTCCCTGCATCGTGTACAACAGTGGCTAAGTCGCATTTCAAGCAAATTCGTTTTATCTTGAGTCACTTGACACACCAACGTTCAACCACTGAACATGTAACTAACCCGCTGGATCCGTTACTTGTCACTTACCAATATTCCCGTTTTTTGTATTCTCGAGTACTCTCTTAACAACCCCGTAGTCGCTGGCAATAATGTTGGGTACGCAGGTAGTAGGTTGGTGGAAGATAGTGCAGAGCTTGGACATGCGACGTACTCTCCTTCTCCTAGTTAAGAGTCATAACCTCGGACGTCGGAGGTGGTGAGAATAGTACAAGAAAAGGACTTACCTGTGGAATATTTGGAAGGTAATGAATATCAGATCCAGCGGCTCCCATCAAAGCGCAATGGGTATGACGTACGTCCAGGTTCTACACTGTTATGGAGAGGGAGGGTATGACGTATGGCCAGACTCTGCACTATCATCAATCAACCACCAGTGATCTGAACTACATGAAGGTGTCACTTGTCGAGCTAGACACAGTGCCAGTCACCGGTGATCCTACGTCAGTACATAATCGTTATCAGGCACTCTCTCCCTGGACACACCTACCTCTTCACCTGTGTGACATACCAAGTACACACCCAGGACACACCTACCTCTTCACCTGTGTAACACCAAGTACACACCCAGGACACACCTACCTCTTCACCTGTGTAACACCAAGTACACACCCAGGACACACCTACCTCTTCACTTGTGTAACACCAAGTACACACCCAGGACACACCTACCTCTTCACTTGTGTAACACCAAGTACACACCCAGGACACACCTACCTCTTCACTTGTGTAACACCAAGTACACACCCTGGACACACCTACCTCTTCACCTGTGTAACACCAAGTACACACCAAGGACACACCTACCTCTTCACCTGTGTGACATACCAAGTACACACCCTGGACACACCTACCTCTTCACCTGTGTAACAGAGTACACAGCCTGGATACTTGCTTTTTCAACTATGTTGCCCATGATATAACGGCGAGGGTAAAGTGACGAGGGGACACACAGGATGGACCAGCACGAGGGGACACACAGGATGGACCCAGGGAAAAATACCACGAGGGACACACAGATGGACCGCACAGGGGACACACAGATGGACCAGCACTAGGGGACACACAGGATGGACCAGCACGAGGGGACACACAGGATGGACCAGCACGAGGGGACACACAGGATGGACCAGCACGAGGGGACACACAGGATGGACCAGCACGAGGGGACACACAGGATGGACCAGCACGAGGGGACACACAGGATGGACCAGCACGAGGGGACACACAGGATGGACCAGCACGAGGGGACACACAGGATGGACCAGCACTAGGGGACACACAGGATGGACCAGCACGAGGGGACACACAGGATGGACCAGCACGAGAGGACATATAGGATGAACCAGCACGAAAGGACGCATAGGATGGACCAGCACGAGGGGACACATAGGATGGACCAGCACGAAAGGACGCATAGGATGGACCAGCACGAGGGGACACATAGGATGGACCAGCACGAGGGGACACACACGATGGACCAACACGAGAGGACACATAGGATGAACCAGCACGAAAGGACGCATAGGATGGACCAGCACGAGGGGACACATAGGATGGACCAGCACGAGGGGACACACAGGATGGACCAGCACTAGGGGACACATAGGATGGACCAGCACGAGGGGACACATAGGATGGACCAGCACGAGGGGACACACAGATGGACCAGCACGAGAGGACAATAGGATGGACCAGCACGAGGGGACACATAGGATGGACCAGCACGAGGGGACACACACGATGGACCAGCACGAGGGGACACACACGATGGACCAGCACGAGGGGACACATAGGATGGACCAGCACGAGGGGACACATAGGATGGACCAGCACGAGGGGACACACAGATGGACCAGCACTAGGGGACACAGGATGGACCAGCACGAGGGACATATAGGATGGACCAGCACGAGGGGACACACACGATGGACCAGCACGAGGGGACACACAGGATGGACCAGCACTAGGGGACACACACGATGGACCAGCACGAGAGGACATATAGGATGAACCAGCACGAGGGGACACACACGATGGACCTTCACTAGGGGACACACAGGATGGACTAGCACTAGGGGACACACAGGATGGACCAGCACTAGGGGACACATAGGATGGACCAGCACGAGGGGACACATAGGATGGACCAGCACTAGGGGACACACACGATGGACCAGCACGAGGGGACACATAGGATGAACCAGCACGAGGGGACACACAGGATGGACCTTCACTAGGGGACACACAGGATGGACCAGCACTAGGGGACACACAAGATGGACCAGCACGAGGGGACACACACGATGGACCAGCAGCACGAAGGGACACACAGGATGGACCAGCACGAGGGGACACATAGGATGAACCAGCACGAGGGGACACACACGATGGACCAGCACGAGGGGACACATAGCATGGACCTTCACTAGGGGACACACAGGATGGACCAGCACTAGGGGACACACAGGATGGACCAGCACGAGGAGACTCACAAGATGGACCAACACGAGACGACACACACGATGGACCAGCACGAAGGGACACACAGGATGGACCAGCACGAGGGGACACACAGGATGGACCAGCACGTGGGGACACACAGGATGGACCAGCACGTGGGGACACACACGATGGACCAACACGAGACGACACACACGATGGACCAACACGAGACGACACACAGGATGGACCAGCACGAGGGGACACACAGGATGGACCAGCACGAGGGGACACACAGGATGGACCAGCACGTGGGGACACACAGGATGGACCAGCACGAGGGGACACACAGGATGGACCAGCACGAGGGGACACAGGAGGGACCAGCACGAGGGGACACACACGATGGACCAGCACGAGGAGACACATAGGATGAACCATCACGAGGGGACACAGGATGGACCAGCACGAGGGGACACACAGGATGGACCAGCACGATGGGACACACAGGATGGACTAGCACGAGGGGACACATAGGATGAACCAACAAGAGGGAACACAGAAGATGGACCAACACGAGGAGACACATAGGATGGACCAGCACGAGGGGACACAGGATGGACCAACAAGAGGGAACTCATAGGATGGTCCAGCACGAGGATACACATAGGATGGACCAGCACGAGGGGACACATAGGATGGACCAGCACGAGGGGACATAGGATGGACCAGCACGAGGGGACACATAGGATGGACCAGCACGAGGGGACACACAGGATGGACCAGCACGAGGGGACACATAGGATGGACCAACAAGAGGGAACACAGAGGATGGACCAACACGAGGAGACACATAAGATGGACCAGCACGAGGGGACACAGGATGGACCAACAAGAGGGAACTCATAGGATGGTCCAGCACGAGGAGACACATAGGATGGACCAGCACGAGGGGACACATAGGATGGACCAGCACGAGGGGACACATAGGATGGACCAGCACGAGGGGACACATAGGATGGACCAGCACGAGGGGACACACAAGATGGACCAGCACGAGGGGACACAGGATGGACCAGCACGAGGGGACACACAGGATGGATCAGCACGAGGGGACACACAGGATGGACCAGCACGAGAGGACACATAGGATGGACCAGCACGAGGGGACACATAGGATGGATCAGCACGAGGGGACACATAGGATGAACCAATAAGAGGGAACACATAGATTGACTAGCACGAGGGGACACACAGGATGGACCAGCACGAGGGGACACACAGGATGGACCAGCACGAGGGGACACATATGATGGACCAGGAGGAGTATTACTTTCACACATGGGTTGACACATGTCTTAGAAAACATGTAAAGCTATAATGCTGACTATTTTAAGACGTAGACACATGACTTATGTTATCTTAGCGTTCTTATTGTGGAGACATTCATAATTACTCTGTCATCCTCTGAGACACATACGGGTTTACTGCTTCCCCATGAATATAATATTTCATTGTGCTCATGATCATGAGCACAATGGAACAGGAGTGAGAAAAAAAAGGCCGAGTTTTTTCAACATAATGGTGGAGAAGACATCTAGAGAGAGCAAGAGTGGGAGCTACAGCTCTCGCTGCTGAAGCAAGGATGCAGAGGCGAGGACCGATAGAAGCAAGGAGCTGGGTGAAGGAATAACATAGGATAAAGGGGACTGAAGGAGGTGAAGGTGCAAATAAGTCTCTCAGTGAAGCGATACCAGGCCATTGGGACATCTGGGAGATAATAACTAACAAAACCAAGGAGATACTTAAATCGGACCCAGAGATATGGAGGGAAACAAAATGGGATGAGGAAAGGAAGATTACACTCATTATTCATGGGCTCCATGAGGCAGAAGGAAAGACCTATGATGAAAGAAGACAGGGGGAGGTAAAAGAGATTGAGAGCATCATTGCAGTAACAGAAGATGACATGACTCAACAGACAAATTTTCAAGAGACTTGGGCGATACTCGAAGGAAAAGAACTGCCCAATCAAATTGACATTGAAGTCAGAAATGATATGAAGCAAATCCTGCAGTGGAAACCACTGTTAAAGGGTTCCCCAAAAATACCAGCTAGTGTACCTCGACTGTGACAGAACACAAAAGGAAAGGGAACAACTGAGAGAAAGAGTAAGAATGCTTCAGAGGCAGGTGGGGAGGACACGTCAGGTACTGGCAGACAGGGGAGCACAGCCTCGAAGGGAACAGCAATCACAACCACCCATAGAACCACCCAGAGCATCCCCTCAACCATTACCACCCCACACCAACCAAGCACAATAACAAAGAGCTGACCCACACTCCACACCCACAGTCCCCACCCCCCAGCACTAATACTACCACACCAGCAGACTACCATAGTATTCGGACCTGCCTACCACACCCACAGCCAGCACCAACTCCTCCCACCTCCCAGAATACGGTTCTAGAAAGGAAGCTGAAGGTATGTTACACCAACGCAGATGGAATTACAAATATGAGTGAGGAGTGGCAGGAAAGAATCATGAGGCATCCCCGGACATTACAGCAATCACAGAGACAAAGCTCACAAAAGTAATAACAGATGCAATCTTTCCATCTGGTTCTCAGATCCTGAGGAAAGACAGGGGAAGCAGAGGGGAAGGAGTTACACTGCTCATCAAAAACCAATGGAGTTTTGAGGAGATGGGATGACTAGTCAGAGTAGAGGATGACTATATAGTAGGAACACTTCATACTGGGGCCCCAAAAGTGATGATAGCAGTGATGTACAACCTGCCACCAAACATCATGAGGCCAACACAGGAATACAATGAGAGCAACAGAGTGGTGGTAGACACACTAGCTGAGGTTGCCAGAAGGGCCCACATGAGCAGGGCAAAGTTACTCATCATAGGGGATTTCAACCATAAGGAGACTGACTGAGAATCTGGAGCCACATGGGGAGCCAGAGACATGGAGAGCCAAGATGCTGGAGGCGGTACTGGAAAACTTCATGTACCAACATGTTAGGGACACAACCAGAGAGAGAGGAAACAATGAACCAGCAATGCTGGACCTCATATTCACCTTGAGCAGTTCAGACATAGGGGATATCACACACGAAAGGCCCCTTGGTGCTAGTAAATCATGTGGTCTTGAGTTTTGAATACACAGTAGTTAACAATGGAGACTGAAGCAGCACGAGAAGGGCGAAAGAAGCCAAACTTCCATAAAGTATGATGCAATTCCTACAGGAGGTGCAGTGGGCAAGCGAGCTAGAGGAAAAAACAGTAAAAGAACTGATGGAACACATGACAACAAAGTGCAGGGAGGCAGTGGAGAAGTTCGTACCAAGGGACAACAGAAACATGGGAAAGACCAGAGTGAGCCCATGGTTTACAAAGTGTGGAGAGGCCAAAGCCAAGTGTGCTAGAATTTGGAAAAAGTATAGAAGGAAAAGGGCCCAGGAAAACGGGGAGTTGAGCCGAAGAACCAGAAATGAATATGCAAGGATAAGCAGAGAAGCCCACCATCAATACGAGAATGACATAGCATCAAAAGCCAAATCTGACCCGAAGTTGTTATACAGCCACATCAGGAGGAAAACAACAGTCAAAGACCAGGTAATCAGGCTGAGGAAGGAAGGAGGGAAGCTCACAGGGAACGACCAGGAAATATGTGAAGAGTTCAGCTCGTGATACAGGGAGGTATTCACAATGGAGAGAGGCTTCCAGCAAACCGAGGTGGTAGGATGCACCAGCAAATGCTGGACACACTGCACACAACCGAGAAGAAGGTGAAGAAACTGCTAGGGGATATCTCTCCTTAGGTCCTGAGAGGGAAACAGATGCACTCTTGTGTGCCACTAACAACAATCTTCAATAAATCTATCGAAACAGGGCAACTGCCTGAGGTGTGGAAGACAGAAAATGTAGTCCCAAGTTTTAAGAATGGAGACAGAAAAGCTGCACTAAATTACAGACGAGTGTCGTTGACATGTATTGTATGTAAAGTTATGGAGAAGATTGTCGGGAAAAGAATGGTGGAGCACCTAGAAAGGAATGGACTAATACATGACGACCAGCACGGCTTCAGGGAAGGGAAATCCTGCATCACAAATGTATTGGAGTTCTATCACAAGGTAACAGAAGTAAGACAGGAGAAAGAGGGATGGGTAGCCAACAACATCTTGGACTGTAAGGCTTTCGACACAGTACCACTCAAGAGACTGGTTGAAAAGCTAGAGGAGCAGTGAGGAATAGGAGGGAAAGTACTGCAATGGAACAGGGAATACCTGACAAAAAGGAAACAACGGGTGTCGGTACGAGACGAGGTGTCAGAGTGGGTGCATGTGTCGAGTGGGGTTCCACAAGGGTCAGTCCTAAAACCGGTTCTCTTTCTTGTATATATAAATATCATGACGGAAGTCAGAGGTGGTCCTATTCGCAGACGATGTAAAGCTAATGAGGGGAATAATACAAGCGGACGAGGCTCAGGTAAGCCTACAATTGAATCTGGACAGGCTTCAAGCCTGGTCCGACAAATGGCTCCTGGAGTTTAACCCCAGCAAGTGCAGTTATGAAGCTTGGGGAAGGACAAAGGAGACCGCAGACAGAGTACAGCCTAAGAGATTAGAGGCTGCAAAATTCACTCAAGGAAAAGGATTTTGTGGTGAGCATCATACCGAGCACATCACTTGAGGCGCAGAGCAAAATAACTGCTGCAGCATACAGGTGCCTGGCAAACCTAAGAATAGCGTTTCGATATCTAAGGAAGGAGTCATTCACGATATTGTACACCGTGTACGACAGGTCCATATTGGAGTATGCAGCACCAGTATGGAACCCACACCTGGTCAAACACGTCAAGAAATTAGAGGAAGTGCAAAGGTTAGTAACAAGACTAGTCCCGGAGCTAAGGGGGTTTGTACTACGAGGAGAGATTAAAGGAACTCAACCTGACAACACAGGAAGACAGGAGGGATAGAGGAGACATGATAACATATAAAATACTGAGAGGAATTGACAAGGCGGATAGGGACAGAATGTTTCTGAGATGTGACACAGCAACAAGGGGTCACAACTGGAAGTTGAAAACTCAGATGAGTCACAGGGATGTTAGAAAGTACTCCTTTAGTAATAGAGTTGTCAGGAAGTGGAACAGTCTGGAGAGTGATGTAGAGGACGCAGGATCCATACATAGAACATAAGAATGAAGGAACACTGCTGCAGGCCTACTAGCCCATGCGAGGCAGGTTCAAGTCACCTCCCGGCTTAAACCAATGACCCACCTAGTCAGGTCAGATAACATCCACTTAAGGAGCAAGGCATCAGACCTATTAGCACAAGCTAGTCAGGTCCAACTCACACTCGCTCACACCCACTCATGTATTTATTCAACCTATTTTTAAAACTACATAACGTCTCAGCTTCTATGACGGTACTCGGGAGTTTGTTCCACTCATCCATAACTCTATTACCAAACCAGTGCTTTCCTATATCCTTCCTGAATCTGAATTTTCCCATCTAAAAACCATTGCTGCGAGTCCTGTCTTGGCTAGATATTTTCAGCACGCTATTTACATCCCCTTTATTTATTCCTGTTTTCCATTTATACACCTCAGATTCAGGGCCCTCAGTCTATCCTCATAGGGACGATTTCTATTACATGGGATCAACTTTGTCATCCTCTTCTGTACGTTTTCCAGTGCATTTATATCCATAAATAACAAAAAAGGCACAATACCGTGACTGGAACAATACACACACAACCCGCACATATAAAAGGGAGGAGCTTACGACGACGTTTCGGCCCGACTTGGACCATTTACAGTGTGACTTTGTAAATGGTCCAAGTCGGGCCGAAACGTCGTCGTAAGCTCCTCCCTTTTATATGTGCGGGTTGTGTGTGCATTTATATCCATTTTGTAATACGGTGACCAGAACTGTGCAGCATAATAATCTAAATGAGACCTAACCAAAGATATGTAGAGTTGAAGAACAATCTGAGGACTCCTATTATTTGTGCTCCTTGATATGAAGCCAAGAAGTATGATAAAGCTCATGGAGCAGGGAGAGTGGATGTAGTAGCGACCAGTAACGAGGCGGGGCCAGGAGTTATGAATCGACCCCTGCAACCGCAATTAGGTGAGCGTACACACACATGAGCTGTGACTTGACCCCTGCAACCAGAAATAGGTGAGTACACATACACACACACAGGTTTGGTACACCAACGCTGATGGAATAACGAATAAGTGGGAGGAGTGGCGCGAAAGAATCAAAGAGGCATCACCGGACATCATAGCCCTCACAGAAACCAAGCTCACAGGAATGATAACAGATGCCATCTTTCCAACGGGATATCAGATCCTGAAGAAAGACAGAGGGAACAGAGGGGGTGGAGGAGTGGCACTGCTGATCAAAAACCAATGAGATTTTGATGAGCTGGAGAGAGGAGACAGAGGAAAGGCAAGAGATTACATAGTAGGAACGCTTCAGTCTGGAGGTCCCAAGGTGGTAATTGCAGTGATGTATAACCCACCACAGAACAGCAGGAGGCCAAGGTAAGAGTATGATGAGGTAAGAGCGATGGTTGACACACTGGCTGAAGTGGTCAGAAGGGCTCATGCGAGCAGGGCAAAGCTGCTGATTGTGGGTGACTTCAATCCCAAGGAAATTGACTGGGAGAACCTGGAGACACATGAGGGCCCAGAAACATGGAGGGCTAAGATGATGGAGGTGGTACTGGAAAACCTCATGCACCAACACGTAAGGGACACCAGAGAGAGAAGAGAGGATGAACCAGCAAGACGACCCAGTATTCACCTTGAGTAGTGCAGATATTGAGGACATCACTTATGAAAGACCCCTTGGGGCCAGTGACCACGTGGTTCTGAGCTTTGAATACATAGTTACAAGTGGAGAGGGAAGCAGGACGGGCAGGATGAATGAAGTCAAACTACAAGAGAGAGGACTACACAGGCATGAAGAATTTCCTGCATAAGGTTCAGTGGGACAGACAACTGGCAGGGAAGTCAGTAAATGAGATGGTGGAATATGTGACAACAATATGCAAGGAAGCTGAGGAGAGGTTTGTACCCAAGGGTAACAGAAATAACGAGAAAGCCAGGATGAGCCCGTGGTTCACTCAAAGGTGTAGAGAGGCAAAAACAAAGTGTGCTAGAGAATGGAAGAAGTGTAGAAAGCAAAGACCCAGGAGAATAAGGAGAGCAGTCGAAGAGCCAGAAATAAATATGCACAGGTATGAAGGGAGGCCCAACGACAATACGAAAATGATATAGCAGTGAAAGCCAAATCTGACCCGAAGCTGTTGTACAGCCACATCAGGAGGAAAACAACAGTCAAGGACCAGGTGATCAGGCTGAGGAGATCAAGAGGGGAGATCACAAGAAACGACCAAGAAGTATGTTAGGAGCTCAATATGAGATTCAAAGAAGTTTCACAGAGGAGACAGAAGGGACTCTAGAAAGAGGGAGAGGTGGGGTACATCAAGTGTTGGACACAATACATACAACCGAGAAAGAAGTGAAGAAGCTGCTAAGCGAGTTAGATACCTCAAAGACAATGGGGCCGGATAACATCTCTCCATGGGCCCTGAGAGAGGGAGTAGAGGTGCTATGTGTACCACTACCTGAGGTATGGAAGACAGCAAATGTAGTCCCAATTTTTAAAAAAGGAGACAGACACGAATCATTAAACTACAAACCAGTGTCACTGACATTTATAGTATGCAAAGTCATGGAGAAGATTATCAGGAGAAGAGTAGTGGAACAACTGGAAACGAATGAGCTTATCAACGACAGCCAACACGGTTTCAGGGACAGGAAATCCTGTGTCACAAACCTATTGGAGTTCTATGACAGGGTGACAGCAGTAAGACAAGAGAGAGAGAGGGGGTGTGGGTAGATTGCGTTTTCTTCGACTGTAAGAAAGTGTTTGACACAGTTCCACACAAGAGATTAGTGCAAAAGCTAGAGGACAGGGCAGGGATAACAGGGAAGGCAGTGCAATGGATCAGGAAATACCTGTCGGTAAGACAACAGCATGTAATCGTATGTGACGAGATGTCAGAGTGGGCCCCTGTGTCAAGCGAATCCCTGTGACAGATGAATCACAGGGATGTTAGGAAGTATTTCTTCAGTCACAGAGTAGTCAGGAAGTGGAATAGTTTGGGAAGTGATGTAGTGGAGGCAGGATCCATACATAGCTTTAAGAAGAGGTATGATAAAGCTCATGGAGCAAGAAGAGTGACCTAGTAGCGACCAGTGAAGAGGCGGGGCCAGGAGCTGTAAATCGACCCCTGCAACCACAACTAGGTGAGTGTACACACACACACGCGCGCGCGTACACGCACACATACACAGGAGGCAGGAACTATGACTCGACCCCTGTAATCACAACTAGGTGAGTACACACACATACACACACACTCATACGAACTACGACTTGACCCTCTGCAACCAGAAATAGGTAAGTACAAATAGGTGAGTACACACACACAAACTACATATATACATTCTCGGGATGCAGGAAGGCAATGGATGCCATACCTGGCCAGAGAAGCAACACTGCAGGATGATGCCGGACTCACAGGGAATGTGCGCCAGCGCATCAAAGACTACCTTCTGGGATAGAGATAAAGAGTGATAGTCCAAGAAGAGATATAAGAATGGGAAAGTGTAACAAATGGGGTTCCACAAAGATCAGTATTTGATAATGTTTCTGGTATATGTGATTTACATACTGAAAGAGATGCAGTCAGATGTATCCCCGTTTGCTGATGCAAAATTAGTGAGAATAAATACTGACAAGAAACAGGACAGTCTACAACTGAGCTCAGACAAACTGCAAGACTGGTCGGGCAAATGGCTACTTGAATTCAGCCCCAGCAAATGTTATGAAAATGGGAAAAAGAACAAATATCAGTCAAAGAGGACCCAGAGGTTATAGTTATGACGAATAATTGTGTTGCAGAGGTCTGAGCAATTGTCCTCAAAGATTTGTTAAGTTATACCTTGAATTAAGGAAAGATCCTAGACTTCACCTTATGAAAACAGACAAAGCAAGTGCGATAGTAATTATGAACAAGGTAGATTATAGTGGAAAAATAAACATGATATTAGGAGACAGGGGAACTCACGCGCCTCTTAAATATAAATAAACTTAGAATGAAAATTCATTAATATCTATTTTTTTCCTGGAAGGGGCCCCTCTCCTAAACTAGTATTAGCACGACAAGAGCAATACAGCTCTCGGACCCGCTCTCTGATACCTACCTTATGACACTACAAACGACCCGTCAATGTTTTTTCCTTTTATCCAGCATGTATCATAGAAGCTATTTATTTATTTACATAAACCCTCAAGACTCGCGGCACTTCATCTTTCACGATCACACACCCACAATGTCTTGGCCAGTACGTGCCCATACCACCTTCACCACCCATGCCACCTTCACCACCCATACCACCTTCACCACCCATGCCACCTTCACCACCCATACCACCTTCACCACCCATACCTCCTTCACCACCCATACCACCTTCACCACCCATACCACCTTCACCACCCATACCACCTACACCACCCATACCACCTTCACCACCCATACCACCTTCACCACCCATACCACCTTCACCACCCATACCACCTTCACCACCCATACCACCTTCACCACACTGTGCAAGATCATCATCACCATCAGTGCTATTAGGTACCAGTATGACTTTAAAAGATGTCAATAGTTTTACTTGATATATGGCTAGCTAGCAACACAACACTTGATATATGGCTAGCTAGCAACACAACACTTGATATATGGCTAGCTAGCAACACAACACTTGATATATGGCTAGCTAGCAACACAACACTTGATATATGGCTAGCTAGCAACACAACACTTGATATATGGCTGGCTAGCAACACAACACTTGATATATGGCTAGCTAGCAACACAACACTTGATATATGGCTGGCTAGCAACACAACACTTGATATATGGCTAGCTAGCAACACAACACTTGATATATGGCTGGCTAGCAACACAACACGATATATGGCTAGCTAGCAACACAACACTTGATATATGGCTAGCTAGCAACACAACACTTGATATATGGCTGGCTAGCAACACAACACATGATAGTTTATTCTAATCTAATAAAAACTTTTTTTAAATTGTTCAGAGATCGTGTACCATACCCTCATTATTTGCTTCCCATACCTTCATTATTTGCTTCCCATACCTTCATTATTTACTTCCCATACTCTCATTATTTGCTTCCCATACCTTCATTATTTGCTTCCCATACCCTCATTATTTGCTTACCATACCCTCATTATTTGCTTCCCATACCTTCATTATTTACTTCCCATACTCTCATTATTTGCTTCCCATACCTTCATTATTTGCTTCCCATACCTTCATTATTTGCTTCCCATACCTTCATTATTTGCTTCCCATACCTTCATTATTTGCTTCCAATACCTTCATTATTTGCTTCCCATACCTCATTATTTGCTTCCCATACCCTCATTATTTGCTTCCCATACCCTCATTATTTGCTTCCCATACCTTCATTATTTGCTTCCATACCTCATTATTGCTTCATACTTCATTATTTGCTTCCCATACCTTCATTATTTGCTTCCCATACCTCATTATTTGCTTCCCATACCTTCATTATTTGCTTCCCATAACTTCATTATTTGCTTCCCATACCTCATTATTTGCTACCCATACCCTCATTATTTGCTTCCCATACCTTCATTATTTGCTTCCCATACCCTCATTATTTGCTTCCCATACCCTCATTATTTGCTTCCCATACCTTCATGATTTGCTTCCCATACCTTCATTATTTGCTTCCCATACCTTCATTATTTGCTTCCCATACCTACATGATTTGCTTCCCATACCTTCATTATTTGCTTCCCATACCTCATTATTTGCTTCCCATACCTTCATTATTTGCTTCCCATACCCTCATTATTTGCTTCCCATACCCTCATGATTTGCTTCCCATACCCTCATGATTTGCTTCCCATACCCTCATTATTTGCTTCCCATACCCTCATTATTTGCTTCCCATACCCTCATTATTTGCTTCCCATACCTTCATTATTTGCTTCCCATACCTTCATTATTTGCTTCCCATACCTTCATTATTTGCTTCCCATACCTTCATTATTTGCTTCCCATACCTTCATTATTTGCTTCCCATACCTTCATTATTTGCTTCCCATACCTTCATTATTTGCTTCCCATACCTCATTATTTGCTTCCCATACCATCATTATTTGCTTCCCATACCTTCATTATTTGCTTCCCATACCATCATTATTTGCTTCCCATACCCTCAATATTTGCTTCCCATACCATCATTATTTGCTTCCCATACTCTCATTATTTGCTTCCCATACCATCATTATTTGCTTCCCATAACCTCAATATTTGCTTCCCATACCTTCATTATTTGCTTCCCATACCTTCATTATTTGCTTCCCATACCTTCATTATTTGCTTCCCATACCTTCATTATTTTCTTCCCATACCTCATTATTTGCTTCCCATACCCTCATTATTTGCTTCCCATACCTCATTATTTGCTTCCCATACCCTCATTATTTGCTTCCCATACCCTCATTATTTGCTTCCCATACCCTCATTATTTGCTTCCCATACCCTCATTATTTGCTTCCCATACCCTCATTATTTGCTTCCCATACCCTCATTATTTGCTTCCCATACCTCATTATTTGCTTCCCATACTCTCATTATTTGCTTCCCATACCCTCATTATTTGCTTCCCATACTCTCATTATTTGCTTCCCATACCCTCATTATTTGCTTCCCATACCCTCATTATTTGCTTCCCATACCCTCATTATTTGCTTCCCATACTCTCATTATTTGCTTCCCATACTTCATTATTTGCTTCCCATACCTCATTATTTGCTTCCCATACCTTTATTATTTGCTTCCCATACCCTCATTATTTGCTTCCCATACCTCATTATTTGCTTCCCATACCTCATTATTTGCTTCCCATACCTCATTATTTGCTTCCCATACCTCATTATTTGCTTCCCATACCCTCATTATTTGCTTCCCATACCTCATTATTTGCTTCCCATACCTCATTATTTGCTTCCCATACCTTTATTATTTGCTTCCCATACCCTCATTATTTGCTTCCCATATGTTCTCATTATTACACACAGTATGTGAGTGTGTTTGTCATACGTGCTGAGTGTTTGTGTTCCGTAGTGACGTCGTTTGAATTGCGTCGAGGAGGCGTTTATTACCGTGTGAGTGCTTTGAATTAGCGTGAGTGTGTTTGTATTAGAGTGAGTATGTGAGTATGTTTGTATTAGCGTAAGTGAGTGTGTTTGTATTAGCGTAAGTGTATTTGTATTAGGGTGAGTGAGTGTGTTTGTATTAGCGTAAGTGAGTGTGTTTGTATTAGCGTAAGTGAGTGTGTTTGTATTAGCGTAAGTGAGTGTGTTTGTATTAGCGTGAGTGAGTATGTTTGTATTAGGTCTTACTCAATAGCTATACAATGGATATACAGATTGTAAGGTTAGGTTTACAAAATTTAGGTACTGGAATTTAAACATTGAGAATTTAACAATTAGTATAAAAAGTTAGCAATTAGTTTATATATTAATGATAAAGGTGATATATTGGCATAATATAGATTCTATATTGGAGTATCTTAGGCAAACTTATGACTAGCTTAAGTGTTATGGAGCAATAGTTGTATTAGAATTTTGGTTGGAACTGTGCAAATTAAGGGGAATCACATATATCAATAAGTGTATTTTGCTGTGGTTAGTAATGTGCAAATTAAGGAGAATCACAGATATCAATAAGTGTATTTTGCTGTGGATATGTGCAAGATAAAGTAGTTTTCGTATGGTTAACTACCGGTTGGGTGCGTAAGTGAGATAAGATGTTTTTAACGGTGCTTTTGAAAATGGAGGTTGTGTCTGCAGTTCTAGAGTTTTCAGGCAGGGAGTTCCAGATTTTAGGCCCTTTTATGCGCATTGAATTTTTGTATAGATTTAGTCGGACACGGGGAATGTCAAAGAGATGTTTATGTCTGGTATTATGTCTATGGGTCCTGTCACAACTGTCAAGAAAGTGTTTTAGCTCAGGGTTAAAGTTGGAATTAATGGTTCTATAAATGTAGATAGCAGAGTAGTAAGTATGGATGTTCTGGACAGTGAGTAGGTTTAGGTCTTTGAAGAGTGGGGGTGTGCTGCCTAGCGTTGGATTGTGTGATAATTCTTACTGCGGCTTTTGTTGGGTTATTATTGGCTTTAGGTGGGTAATTGCTGTTGATCCCCATGCACAAATGGCATATGTGAGGTAGGGATAGATGAGTGAGTAGTATAGTGTGAGTAGGGATGATTGTGGTACATAATACCGTATCTTAGAGAGGATCCCCACAGTTTTGGACACTTTCTTTGTTATGTGTTGGATATGGGTGCTGAATTTCAGGCTGCTGTCAAGGTGAAGGCCCAGGAACTTGCCCTCGTTATGTCTAGCAATAGGTGTAGAGTTGATCTTAATGTTTAATTGTGGATCATCTGTTCTGTTGCCAAACATAATATAGAAAGTCTTATCAGTGTTGAGTGTAAGTTTATTGGCAGTCATCCATGTTGCTATTTTTATTAATTCGTCGTTAACAATGGTGTTAAGCGTGGCAAGGTTTGGGTGGGAGATGACATAAGTTGTATCGTCAGCAAAGAGTATTGGTTTCAAGTGTTGTGATACATTGGGAAGATCATTGATGTAAGTGAGTGAGTGTGTTTGTATTAGATTCAGTGAGTGTGTTTGTATTAGCGTGAGTGAGTGTGTTTGTAATAGCGTGTGTTTGTATTAGCGTGAGTGTGTTTGTATTAGATTCAGTGAGTGTGTTTGTATTAGGGTGAGTGAGTGTGTTTGTATTAGCGTAAGTGAGTGTGTTTGTATTAGGGTGAGTGAGTGTGTTTGTATTAGCGTAAGTGAGTATGTTTGTATTAGCGTAAGTGAGTGTGTTTGTATTAGCGTGAGTGCGTGTGTTTGTATTAGGGTGAGTGAGTGTGTTTGTATTAGCGTGAGTGAGTGTGTTTGTATTAGCGTGAGTGAGTGTGTTTGTATTAGCGTAAGTGAGTATGTTTGTATTAGCGTAAGTGAGTGTGTTTGTATTAGCGTGAGTGAGTGTGTTTGTATTAGGGTGAGTGAGTGTGTTTGTATTAGCGTGAGTAAGTATGTTTGTATTAACGTAAGTGAGTGTGTTTGTATTAGCGTGAGTGAGTGTGTTTGTATTAGCGTGAGTGAGTGTGTTTGTATTAGCGTGAGTGAGTGTGTTTGTATTAGATTCAGTGAGTGTGTTTGTATTAGATTCAGTGAGTGAGTGTGTTTGTATTAGCGTGAGTGAGTGTGTTTGTATTAGGGTGAGTAAATGAGTGTGTTTGTATTAGAGTCAGTGAGTGTTTGTATTAGATTCAGTGAGTGTGTTTGTATTAGCGTGAGTATGTGAGTGTGTTTGTATTAGCGTGAGTATGTGAGTGTGTTTGTATTAGCGTCAGTGAGTGTGTTTGTATTAGCGTGAGTATGTGAGTGTGTTTGTATTAGCGTCAGTGAGTGTGTTTGTATTAGCGTGAGTATGTGAGTGTGTTTGTATTAGCGTCAGTGAGTGTGTTTGTATTAGCGTGAGTAAGTGAGTGTGTTTGTATTAGCATCAGTGAGTGTGTTTGTATTAGATTCAGTGAGTGTGTTTGTATTAGCGTGAGTATGTGAGTGTGTTTGTATTAGATTCAGTGAGTGTGTTTGTATTAGCGTGAGTAAGTGAGTGTGTTTGTATTAGATTCAGTGAGTGTGTTTGGATTAGCGTCAGTGAGTGTGTTTGTATTATATTCAGTGAGTGTGTTTGGATTAGCGTCAGTGAGTGTGTTTGTATTAGATTCAGTGAGTGTGTTTGTATTAGCGTGAGTAAGTGAGTCTGTTTGGATTAGCGTCAGTGTGTTTGTATTAGATTCAGTGAGTGTGTTTGGATTAGCGTCAGTGAGTGTGTTTGTATTAGCGTGAGTAAGTGAGTGTGTTTGTATTAGCGTAAGTGAGTGTGTTTGTATTAGCGTGAGTATGTGTGTTTGTATTTGCGTAAGTGAGTGTGTTTGTATTAGCGTGAGTATGTGAGTGTGTTTGTATTAGCGTGAGTATGTGTGTTTGTATTAGCGTGAGTGTGTTTGTATTAGCGTGAGTAAGTGTGTTTGTATTAGCGTAAGTGAGTGTGTTTGTATTAGCGTGAGTATGTGTGTTTGTATTAGCGTGAGTATGTGAGTGTGTTTGTATTAGCGTGAGTATGTGAGTGTGTTTGTATTAGCGTGAGTATGTGAGTGTGTTTGTATTAGCGTGAGTATGTGTGTTTGTATTAGCGTGAGTATGTGAGTGTGTTTGTATTAGCGTGAGTATGTGAGTGTGTTTGTATTAGCGTGAGTAAGTGAGTGTGTTTGTATTAGCGTGAGTGAGTGTGTTTGTATTAGCGTGAGTGAGTGTGTTTGTATTAGCGTAAGTGAGTGTGTTTGTATTAGCGTGAGTATGTGAGTGTGTTTGTATTAGCGTCAGTGAGTGTGTTTGTATTAGCGTGAGTATGTGAGTGTGTTTGTATTAGTGTGAGTAAGTGAGTGTGTTTGTATTAGTGTAAGTGAGTGTGTTTGTATTAGCGTGAGTATGTGAGTGTGTTTGTATTAGCGTGAGTAAGTGTGTTTGTATTAGCATGAGTATGTGAGTGTGTTTGTATTAGCGTCAGTGAGTGTGTTTGTATTAGCGTGAGTAAGTGAGTGTGTTTGTATTAGTGTGAGTAAGTGAGTGTGTTTGTATTAGTGTGAGTAAGTGAGTGTGTTTGTATTAGTGTGAGTAAGTGAGTGTGTTTGTATTAGTGTGAGTAAGTGAGTGTGTTTGTATTAGTGTGAGTAAGTGAGTGTGTTTGATTTTGATGTGGGAAGCTGGAGTGATGTTTGATTAGTGTGAGTGAGTGAGTGTGTTTGTATTAGTGTGAGTAAGTGAGTGTGTTTGTATTAGTGTGAGTAAGTGAGTGTGTTTGTATTAGCGTCACTGGTCTGGGTAATCTCATGACAACATCATTTATGATGGTAGGTGTCTCAAGGTTGTTATCTTCTTACTTAAGTTGTCTCTTGTGTCTACTACCACTTCCTTGACTCCCTCTAGTGACGTCTTGGGTCTACTACCACTTCCTTGACTCCCTCTTGTGACGTCTTGGGTCTACTACCACTTCCTTGACTCCCTCTAGTGACGTCTTGGGTCTACTACCACTTCCTTGACTCCCTCTAGTGACGTCTTGTGTCTACTACCACTTCCTTGACTCCCTCTTGTGACGTCTTGTGTCTACTACCACTTCCTTGACTCCCTCTAGTGACGTCTTGGGTCTACTACCACTTCCTTGACTCCCTCTTGTGACGTCTTGTGTCTACTACCACTTCCTTGACTCCACCTAGTGACGTCTTGGGTCTACTACCACTTCCTTGACTCCACCTAGTGACGTCTTGTGTCTACTACCACTTCCTTGACTCCACCTAGTGACGTCTTGGGTCTACTACCACTTCCTTGACTCCCTCTTGTGACGTCTTGGGTCTACTACCACTTCCTTGACTCTCTCTAGTGACGTCTTGGGTCTACTACCACTTCCTTGACTCTCTCTAGTGACGTCTTGGGTCTACTACCACTTCCTTGACTCCCTCTTGTGACGTCTTGTGTCTACTACCACTTCCTTGACTCCCTCTAGTGACGTCTTGGGTCTACTACCACTTCCTTGACTCCCTCTAGTGACGTCTTGTGTCTACTACCACTTCCTTGACTCCCTCTTGTGACGTCTTGGGTCTACTACCACTTCCTTGACTCCCTCTAGTGACGTCTTGTGTCTACTACCACTTCCTTGACTCCACCTAGTGACGTCTTGTGTCTACTACCACTTCCTTGACTCCCTCTTGTGACGTCTTGGGTCTACTACCACTTCCTGGACTCCCTCTTGTGACGTCTTGGGTCTACTACCACTTCCTGGACTCCCTCTTGTGACGTCTTGGGTCTACTACCACTTCCTTGACTCCCTCTAGTGACGTCTTGTGTCACTACCACTTCCTTGACTCCTCTTGTGACGTCTTGGGTCTACTACCACTTCCTGACTCCCTCTTGTGACGTCTTGGGTCTACTACCACTTCCTGGACTCCCTCTTGTGACGTCTTGGGTCTACTACCACTTTCTGGACTCCCTCTTGTGACGTCTTGGGACTACTACCACTTCCTTGACTCCCCCTAGTGACGTCTTGTGTCTACTACCACTTCCTTGACTCCCTCTAGTGACGTCTTGTGTCTACTACCACTTCCTTGACTCCCTCTTGTGACGTCTTGGGTCTACTACCACTTCCTTGACTCCCTCTAGTGACGTCTTGTGTCTACTACCACTTCCTGACTCCCTCTTGTGACGTCTTGGTCTACTACCACTTCCTGACTCCTCTTGTGACGTCTTGTGTCTACTACCACTTCCTTGACTCCCTAGTGACGTCTTGGGACTACTACCACTTCCTTGACTCCCCTAGTGACGTCTTGTCTACTACCACTTCCTTGACTCCCTCTAGTGACGTCTTGTGTCTACTACCACTTCCTTGACTCCCTCTTGTGACGTCTTGGGTCTACTACCACTTCCTTGACTCCCTCTAGTGACGTCTTGTGTCTACTACCACTTCCTGGACTCCCTCTTGTGACGTCTTGGGTCTACTACCACTTCCTGGACTCCCTCTTGTGACGTCTTGGGTCTACTACCACTTCCTGGACTCCCTCTTGTGACGTCTTGTGTCTACTACCACTTCCTTGACTCCCTCTTGTGACGTCTTGGGTCTACTACCACTTCCTTGACTCCCCCTAGTGACGTCTTGTGTCTACTACCACTTCCTTGACTCCCTCTTGTGACGTCTTGGGTCTACTACCACTTCCTTGACTCCCTCTAGTGACGTCTTGTGTCTACTACCACTTCCTTGACTCCCTCTTGTGACGTCTTGTGTCTACTACCACTTCCTGGACTCCCTCTTGTGACGTCTTGTGTCTACTACCACTTCCTTGACTCCCTCTTGTGACGTCTTGTGTCTACTACCACTTCCTTGACTCCCTCTTGTGACGCCTTGGGTCTACTACCACTTCCTTGACTCCCTCTTGTGACGTCTTGGGTCTACTACCACTTCCTTGACTCCCTCTTGTGACGTCTTGGGTCTACTACCACTTCCTTGACTCCCTCTTGTGACGTCTTGGGTCTACTACCACTTCCTTGACTCCCTCTTGTGACGTCTTGGGTCTACTACCACTTCCTTGACTCCCTCTAGTGACGTCTTGGGTCTACTACCACTTCCTTGACTCCCTCTTGTGACGTCTTGTGTCTACTACCACTTCCTTGACTCCCTCTTGTGACGTCTTGGGTCTACTACCACTTCCTGGACTCCCTCTTGTGACGTCTTGGGTCTACTACCACTTCCTGGACTCCCTCTTGTGACGTCTTGGGTCTACTACCACTTCCTTGACTCCCTCTAGTGACGTCTTGGGTCTACTACCACTTCCTGGACTCCCTCTTGTGACGTCTTGGGTTATCTTACCTTCACTTAGAGAGTCTTTGTGCCGTCTCCACATGCTCAAGTTATCGCTATAGGAGACTCAGATGTCCACCATTACCACTAGCTGAACTTAATACACTTATTCCTTCTCTCTCGTTCACTCTCTCTCTCTCACTCTCACTGTCTTTCTTTTTTTCCTTCTCAAGTTCAACATATTCATCACAAACTACAACCAGCCATTACAAGCCAGTATCACCCATTACAAGCCAGTATTAGCCATTACAAACCAGATTCAGTCATTACAAGCCAGTACCAGCCATCACAAGCCAGTACCACCCATTACAAACCAGATTCAGTCATTACAAGCCAGTACCAGCCTTTACAAGCCAGTATTAGCCATTACAAGCCAGTATCAGCCATTACAAGCCAGTATCAGATAGTACAAGCCAGTATCAGATAGTACAAGCCAGTATCAGATAGTACAAGCCAGTATCAGATAGTACAAGCCAGTATCAGATAGTACAAGCCAGTATCAGCCATTACAAGACAATACTAGCCAGTGGAAGTCAGTACCAGCCATTACAAGCCAGTACCGGCCAGTGCAAGCCAGTCTCATCCATTACAAGTATCAGCAATTACAAGCCATTACAAGTCAGCACCAGCTAGTACAAATCGGTATCACCCAGTACAAGTTAATACCAGCTATTACAAGTCAGTATCAGACAGTACCAGCAAGTACCAAGCAGTACAAGCCAATACCAGGCACTACAAGCCAGTACAACCAGTACCAGCCATTACATGCAGTACCAACCAGTGCAAGCCAGTGTCAGGGGCCCAAGACTGTTCAACTGCCTCCCAGCATACATAAGGGGGATTGCCAATAGACCCCTGGCTGTCTTCAAGAAGGCACTGGGCAGGCACCTTGTCAGTACCTGACCAGCCGGGCTGTCAGTTTACGTGCGGCCAGCACGTTAACTGATCCACCATGAGGTCTGGTCACAGACCGGGCCGCGGGGGCATTGACCCCCGAAACCCTCTCCAGGTATAGCCGACATTCAATTCAAAGTTGAATGGAAAGTTAACCATCAACTTCCATTCCTCGCTGCTAATCTGGAAATTTCATCCATTTTCTTTAAGAGATGCAAACACTGTAGCAGGAAGCGAGGTGTAGTTGGAGGCAGCACCACAGGTGGGCTGGGGCCCACTATAGGAAGCAGGTCATATCTAATTACACCAGGGGTGGATCTACTATGAAACTAATGAAGCTTAAGTTTTAGGGCCCTTAATCCCGAAAGAGCCCCAGAAGCCACTTTAGTCCACATTGGTTAAAATTTTTGTGTCTACTGTATGAGAAAGGGTAGCGAAGGGGCCCCTTAACAGTTCAAGCTTCAGGGCCCCTAAAGTGTTATGTTCACCACTGACTGACATTTGTCTGATACAGCAACATCTGGCATCTCTGTACAGGGAATATCTGCTACAACTGTACTGCTAAACAACTGTTCAGCATGACCTATTTCCACTAGTGGGCCCCGCTCACCTGTGGTGCCACCTCCAGCTGCTGCACCTCACCTCGAACTCCAGTACATGAGCCTCTGGCCTCATGGCCTCTGGCCTCATGAGGGACTGATGACCTCAGTATTCGCTACTTCTCTCACTGTCTGCTGCCTTGTACTCACCTCTGTGGTCGACTGAAGAAGGTTGCTACTCAGGCGATACATTTCATCACTCAAGCTATACATGTGTTGTACATGTGTCTTACTCCTCGACTGATCGGTATTGTATGTCAGTTATTATACAAGGTCAATTATACATTGTTTATACAAGGTCAGTTATACATGGTTTATACAAGGTCAGTTATACATGGTTTATACAAGGTCAGTTATACATGGTTTATACAAGGTCAATTATACATGGTTTATACAAGGTCAGTTATACATGGTTTATACAAGGTCAGTTATACATGGTTTATACAAGGTCAATTATACATGGTTTATACAAGGTCAGTTATACATGGTTTATACAAGGTCAGTTATACATGGTTTATACAAGGTCAATTATACATGGTTTATACAAGGTCAGTTATACATGGTTTATACAAGGTCAGTTATACATGGTTTATACAAGGTCAGTTATACATGGTTTATACAAGGTCAGTTATACATGGTTTATACAAGGTCAGTTATACTTGGTTTATACAAGGTCAATTATACATGGTTTATTCAAGATCAGCTATACATGGTTTATACAAGGTCAGTTATACATGGTTTATACAAGGTCAGTTATACATGGTTTATACAAGGTCAGTTATACATGGTTTATACAAGGTCAGTTATACATGGTTTATACAAGGTCAGTTATACAAGGTTATTAATACAAGGTTCTACCCAAGTGGGTAGAGATTTATATAAATAACTTAATATATAAAGAAACATATAACAACTGCCACTGTATATACACTGAGAGACATACCCTTCTCAGTGTATATACACTAAGAGACATACCCTTCTCAGTGTATATACACTGAGAGACATACCCTTCTCAGTGTATATACAAAGATATACACCTCCCAGTGTATACATCCTAAGAGAAATGCACCTCTTGGCATATATACACTGAATGACATACACTTCAATGTATATTCATTGAGACATACACTTCTGGGTTAATATACACAAGAGATATATACCTCTGAGTGTATATACAGATATATACGCCAATAAGTGTATGTGTATCGAAACATATTCCTCTCAGTGTTTACAGACTGAGACACATACATTTCTTAGCCCATATACACTGATGAACATACACCGCTTTATGAATTCAGGATGCTTCAAAATGATGGACCCGATTTGAAATCGCTGTATATCTGAAATCGGGTCCATCTCTTTGAAATACCCTGTATATACTGAGACATACACCTCTGGAAGTATATAACCTGAGAGACATACACCTGTCAAGTGTATATACACCAAGAGACGTGCACTCTGTGTATATACACAGAGACAGAAGGACCTCAACCACGACAACCCCAATGCAACTAAACAATCTAACTCAAAACCCACACACCGTACCCACTGCCCTCTACCCCCCTCATCACTCCATCCCCACAGAAACTTCCCATAGTTCCCCGCCAGGTTTCCCGCTCCCCCAACACCAACGTTCTCCCCAGACCACAGTTTTAGAAAAGAAGTTGAAGGTTTGTTATACAAATGCAGATGGAATAACAAATAAATGTGATGAGTGGCATGAAAGAATCAAGGAGACATCCCCAGACATCATAGCACTCACAGAAACAAAACTCACCGGATGATAACAGACGCAATCTTCCCACCCGGATATCAGATCCTAAGGAAAGAGAGGGAGCAGAGGGAGAGGAGGAGCTGCACTGCTCATTAAAAACCGATGGGGATCTAGGAAATGGAAGTAGTAGACGAAATGGGCGAAAAGGACTACATAGTAGGTACAATTCAGTCTGGGGGACATAAGGTAGTCATTGCAGTGATGTACAACCCACAACAGAACTGCAAGGCCAAGAGGAGAATATGAAGAGAGCAACAGAGCAATGGTGGACACACTAGCTGAGGTGGCCAGAAGAGCTCACACGGGTAGAGCAAAGTTACTAGTTATGGGTGATTTCAATCACAAGGAGAATGATTGGGAAAACCTGGAGCCACATGGGGGTCCCGAAACACAGAGAGCCAAGATGATGGATGTGGTACTAGAAAACCACATGCATCAACATGTTAGGGGCACTACCAGAGAGAGAGGTGAGGATGAACCAGCAAGACTGGACCTCGTATTCACCCTGAGTAGCTCGGACATCGAGGACATAACATATGAAAGGCCCCTCGGAGCTAGTGATCATGTGGTTCTGAGCTTTGAATACATAGTAGAGTTTCAAGTGGAAAGGGTAACAAGTGTAAGGGACTCTACACAGGCATGAGGAACTCCTTACAGGAGATTCAGTGGGAAAGAGAATTGGTAGGAAAATCAGTAAACGAAATAATGGATTACGTGACAAGAAAATGCAAGTACAGAAGACAAAAGACCCAGGTACAAACTTAGGAAGGCAGCCAGGTACAAACTTAAGGAAGGCAGCAAGAAACAAACCTAAGGAAGGCAGCCAGGTACAAACTTAAGGAAGGCAGTCAGGTATAAACCTGAGGAAGGCAGCCAGGTACAAACTTAAGGAAGGCAGTCAGGTATAAACCTGAGGAAGGCAGCCAGGTACAAACTTAAGGAAGGCAGTCAGGTATAAACCTGAGGAAGGCAGCCAGGTACAAACCTAAAGAAGGCAGCGAGGTACAAACTTAAGGAAGGCAGGCAGGTGCAAACTTAAGGAAGGCAGCCATGTACAAACTTAAGGAAGGCAGCCATGTACAAACTTAAGGAAGGCCGCCAGGTACAAACCTAAGGCATCCAGGTACAAACATAAGGCAGCAAAGTACAAACGTAAAGAAGGAAGCCACGTACAAACTTAGGGAAGGCAGCCAGGTACAAACTTAAGGAAGGCAGCGAGTTACGTACTTAAGGAAGGCAGCCAGGTACAAACTTAAGGAAGGCAACCAGGTACAAACATAAGGAAGGCAGCCAAGTACAAACTTAGGGAAGGCAGCCAGGTACAAACTTAAGGCAGCCAGGTACAAACTTAAGGAAGACAGCGAGGTACATATTTAAGGAAGGCAGTCAGGTACAAACTTAAGGAAGACAACGAGGTACATATTTAAGGAAGACAGTCAGGTACAAACTTAAGGAAGGCAGTCAGGTACAAACTTAAGGAAGGTAGTCAGGTACAAACTTAAGGAAGGCAGCCATGTACAAACTTAAGGAAGGCAGCCAGGTACAAATTGAAGGAAGGCAACCAAGTACAAACTTAAGGAAGGCAGCCAGGTACATACTTAGGTAAGGCAGCCAGGTACAAACTTAAGGAAGGCAACCAGATACAAACTTAAAGAAGGCAGCCAGGTACAAACACTGTGAAAGGCCAGAAAGGGACAGACTTGTTGCAAGTCAGAATGGAAGGCAGCGCGGCAGCAACTGCACCAACACATAAATGCAGCAGGCTTAGCAAAACTAGTAAACATGATGCAGCCGTCTCTGAGCCTTAAAAACCAGAATAAACAACTGATAGAACATGTAATCCCTGGAAGGATACTAGGACCCTTTTATTTAAGTCGTTGTCAGTAACTGAGACAATTACATGCAAATGAGATAAATAAGTGGTCACTGAAGGTCTAGGTTACCTGAGTTGTTCATTTAAAGGTTGGTTCAGTCTGAAACTGGACTGAAGTTGTATTGGGTTGGTCAGTCTGAAAGGTTGGTTCAGTTGAAAGGTTGGTTCAGTCTGAAAGGGTTGGTTCAGTCTGAAAGGTTGGTTCAGTCTGAAAGGTTGGTTCAGTCTGAAAGGTTGGTTCAGTCTGAAAGGTTGGTTCAGTCTGAAAGGCTGGTTCAGTCTGAAAGGCTGGTTCAGTCTGAAAGGTTGGTTCAGTCTGAAAGGCTGGTTCAGTCTGAAAGGCTGGTTCAGTCTGAAAGGTTGGTTCAGTCTGAAAGGCTGGTTCAGTCTGAAAGGTTGGTTCAGTCTGAAAGGTTGGTTCAGTCTGAAAGGTTGGTTCAGTCTGAAAGGCTGGTTCAGTCTGAAAGGCTGGTTCAGTCTGAAAGGCTGGTTCAGTCTGAAAGGTTGGTTCAGTCTGAAAGGCTGGTTCAGTCTGAAAGGCTGGTTCAGTCTGAAAGGTTGGTTCAGTCTGAAAGGTTGGTTCAGTCTGAAAGGCTGGTTCAGTCTGAAAGGTTGGTTCAGTCTGAAAGGCTGGTTCAGTCTGAAAGCTGGTTCAGTCTGAAAGGCTGGTTCAGTCTGAAAGGCTGGTTCAGTCTGAAAGGCTGGTTCAGTCTGAAAGGCTGGTTCAGTCTGAAAGGTTGGTTCAGTCTGAAAGGCTGGTTCAGTCTGATAAATAGCGATCCCTGTCTGAATGCTCATAAAGCTGGTATGAATTATTCCAACTGACAGACTCAGCAGGAAAGTGAGGCAGAGTTGCTAAAGATGTTAGGACCCGTGTGGTTTAGCTAGGTTTGATATATTAAACCCCCCCCCCCCCCCCCCCCAGTCTGAAAGGCTGGTTCAGTCTGAAAGGCTGGTTCAGTCTGAAAGGCTGGTTCAGTCTGAAAGGTTGGTTCAGTCTGAAAGGTTGGTTCAGTCTGAAAGGCTGGTTCAGTCGGGAAAGGTTGGTTCAGTCTGAAAGGCTGGTTCAGTCTGAAAGGCTGGTTCAGTCTGAAAGGTTGGTTCAGTCTGAAAGGTTGGTTCAGTCTGAAAGGCTGGTTCAGTCTGAAAGGTTGGTTCAGTCTGAAAGGCTGGTTCAGTCTGAAAGGTTGGTTCAGTCTGAAAGGCTGGTTCAGTCTGAAAGGCTGGTTCAGTCTGAAAGGCTGGTTCAGTCTGAAAGGCTGGTTCAGTCTGAAAGGCTGGTTCAGTCTGAAAGGCTGGTTCAGTCTGAAAGGTTGGTTCAGTCTGAAAGGCTGGTTCAGTCTGATAAATAGCGACATGCCTGCTGAATGCCACATACAAAGGTATGAATTATTCCACACTGACAGACTCAGCAGGAAAGTGAGGCAGAGTTGCTACGTATGTTAGGACCCGTGTGGGTTTAGCGCTTAGTTATGATAATATTATAATAACAATATGTATGCTAGAGGAAAGTTTAAGCTGTTGCATCAGGAACGATACAAAAATGGAAGGAACAGACACGGCCTCAGGATGCAGTATTTCAAAGAGGACGGAAAGTGAATCTTGGGTGTGAGCTAAGGACCTCAAACCTTGATGGTGACTCAGGATGATATTGCTAAGGCATTTAGATACGACAAAATAGTTTTAATGGGGGATTTTAACTTTAGCCAGACTGATTGGAGCAATCTGACATGTAATCTAGAGTCTAGAAACTTTCTTGAAATGGTCTAGAATTGTATTGTAAAACAGTGTGTCAGAACCAACGGTACGGGTGGGGTCGAACTCATGGCAAGTGAGTCGTGAAACTCTAGTGCGTAAGCCACTGGGCCACCTGGCTACAGTAGGATTCATCCAACTATGAATATACACCAAAGGGAGGCTAGCATGGGCCCCACGACTCACTTGCCATGAGTTCGATTCCCACCCGTACTGTGGTTTCTTTGCAATCATATTATTACGATCTCGTGAGAAACAGAGGAAATATCCTGCTGGACTTGGTTCTGACAAACAAGGATTCTCTGATAGATAATCTTGAGGTTAATGAAGAGTCTGGAGAATATGATCTCACTTCACTTAGATTCAGTATTTCACAAAATTTCATTACTAACGACAGCAAATTTAAAGTCTAGAATTTTCACGGTGTAGATTATGTGGGTCTGAGGGTTCACCCGAGTGTGGGTGTGAGGGTTCACCCGAGTGTGGGTGTGAGGGTTCACCCGAGTGTGGGTGTGAGGGTTCACCCGAGTGTGGGTGTGAGGGTTCACCCGAGTGTGGGTGTGAGGGTTCACCCGAGTGTGGGTGTGAGGGTTCACCCGAGTGTGGGTGAGGGTTCACCCGAGTGTGGGTGTGAGGGTTCACCCGAGTGTGGGTGTGAGGGTTCACCCGAGTGTGGGTGTGAGGGTTCACCCGAGTGTGGGTGTGAGGGTTCACCCGAGTGCTGTAGACTGTGGTAACCTGACCAGACACTATGGTGAACGAGGCCTGTTACAAGGTGCTGATGGCTGCCAATATAACATTTTCAAAAGCATTGTGCAGGTTGCATTGATTACTAAAAGAGAATTTAGGTCAAATATGAAAAAGAGAGGCATTTACATGCTGTGCTTCACCGTGTCAAAATCCTTATTAATGTCTCAGGTGAGCATCTGTGTAAGCTGCGCTCTCGATATCTGGGTCCTTGTGTTGTCTGTAAGAATTAAAGAAGTATAAGCCGAGTGAGATCCACTGAAGCTTGACTGGTGACTAAACAAGATATTATCTCCTGAAACTTGACTGGTAACTAAACATGGTCTCCCGAAGCATAACTGGTAATTGAACAAGATATTATCTCCTGAAGCTTGACTCGTAATTAAGAAACTATCATTAGGATTCTTTGCTACTTAGAAATATAATGCTTCCTGAATGATTTTGAAAAGTGGCTTAGCCTAATAACAGGGAACGCTTAGAAGCACTTCACTTGTACTCGCTGGAACACAGACGAGAGAGATACATCATAATCTATACTTGGAAAATCCTAGAAGAAATGGTCCCGAATCTCCACGCAGAAATCACTCCCTACGAAAGTAAAAGACTGGGCAGACGGTGCAAAATACCCTCAGTGAAAAGTAGGGGCGCCATCGGTACACTAAGAGAAAACACAATAAGTGTCCGGGGCCCAAGACTGTTCAACAGCTTGCAACCAGGCATAAGGGGAATTACCAATAGACCCCTGACTGCCTTCAAAAGGGAGGTGGACAGATACTTACAGTCGGCGCCGGATCAGTCGGGATGTGGTTCGTACGTTGGAGTACGTGCGGCCAGCGGTAACAGCCTGGTTGATCAGGCCCTGATCCACCCGGAGGCCTGGTCATGGACCGGGCCGCGGGGGCGTTGACCCCCGGAATACCCTCTAGGTAGGTAGGCCTATAGTTACTATTACAACTAGTAGGAGTAGTAGTACTGGTTACTAGTACTAGCGGAAGTTACTCAGCAGCTCTGGTTCCTGAGACACAATACTAGCGGTGATGTATGAATGGATACATGTGTTAGCGGTGATGTATGAATGGATACATGTGTTAGCGGTGATGTATGAATGGATACATGTGTTAGCGGTGATGTATGCATGGATACATGTGTTAGCGGTGATGTATGCATGGATACATGTGTTAGCGGTGATGTATGAATGGATACATGTGTTAGCGGTGATGTATGAATGGATACATGTGTTAGCGGTGATGTATGCATGGATACATGTGTTAGCGGTGATGTATGAATGGATACATGTGTTAGCGGTGATGTATGCATGGATACATGTGTTAACGGTGATGTATGCATGGATACATGTGTTAGCGGTGATGTATGAATGGATACATGTGTTAGCGGTGATGTATGAATGGATACATGTGTTAGCGGTGATGTATGCATGGATACATGTGTTAGCGGTGATGTATGCATGGATACATGTGTTAGCGGTGATGTATGCATGGATACATGTGTTAGCGGTGATGTATGAATGGATACATGTGTTAGCGGTGATGTATGAATGGATACATGTGTTAGCGGTGATGTATGCATGGATACATGTGTTAGCGGTGATGTATGCATGGATACATGTGTTAGCGGTGATGTATGCATGGATACATGTGTTAGCGGTGATGTATGCATGGATACATGTGTTAGCGGTGATGCATGAATGGATACATGTGTTAGCGGTGATGTATGAATGGATACATGTGTTAGCGGTGATGTATGAATGGATACATGTGTTAGCGGTGATGTATGCATGGATACATGTGTTAGCGGTGATGTATGCATGGATACATGTGTTAGCGGTGATGTATGCATGGATACATGTGTTAGCGGTGATGTATGCATGGATACATGTGTTAGCGGTGATGTATGCATGGATACATGTGTTAGCGGTGATGCATGAATGGATACATGTGTTAGCGGTGATGTATGCATGGATACATGTGTTAGCGGTGATGTATGCATGGATACATGTGTTAGCGGTGATGTATGCATGGATACATGTGTTAGCGGTGATGTATGCATGGATACATGTGTTAGCGGTGATGTATGCATGGATACATGTGTTAGCGGTGATGTATGCATGGATACATGTGTTAGCGGTGATGTATGAATGGATACATGTGTTAGCGGTGATGTATGCATGGATACATGTGTTAGCGGTGATGTATGCATGGATACATGTTAGCGGTGATGTATGCATGGATACATGTGTTAGCGGTGATGTATGCATGGATACATGTGTTAGCGGTGATGTATGCATGGATACATGTGTTAGCGGTGATGTATGCATGGATACATGTGTTAGCGGTGATGTATGCATGGATACATGTGTTAGCGGTGATGTATGCATGGATACATGTGTTAGCGGTGATGTATGCATGGATACATGTGTTAGCGGTGATGTATGCATGGATACATGTGTTAGCGGTGATGTATGCATGGATACATGTGTTAGCGGTGATGTATGCATGGATACATGTGTTAGCGGTGATGTATGCATGGATACATGTGTTAGCGGTGATGTATGCATGGATACATGTGTTAGCGGTGATGTATGCATGGATACATGTGTTAGCGGTGATGTATGAATGGATACATGTGTTAGCGGTGATGTATGCATGGATACATGTGTTAGCGGTGAAGCATTAATGGATACATGTGTTAGCGGTGAAGCATTAATGGATACATGTGTTAGCGGTGATATATGCATGGATACATGTGTTCCTACTAGTATCAGTTCCTGGTAAACCTAAGTTAGGAACCTGCTAGAAATGTTACCTGGTCCCGTAATTCTGAGTGAGCAGAATTATTTCTCTTGTACATATTAATAAGATAACTGTAAATTGTTGAGAGAGAGAGAGAGAGAGAGAGAGAGAGAGAGAGTCAGAGAGAGAGTCAGAGAAAGAGTCAAAGAGAAAGAGAGAGATAAAAGAGTAGGGTGAGGGGGTAGAGAGGGATGCTCGTTGCTGTGGAGATATCTGCTTCTAGAAGCTTCAGGGGTTGTAGGTGGAAGAGGGGGAGGGTGGGGAATGTGGGCGTTAGTGGGGGTGTAGGGAGGAGGAGGAAGGGAGGGTGTTAGTGTGCAAGCTTCTTGAGCAATACACACACACATACACACACACACACACACACACACACACACACACACACACACACACACACACACACACACAGGGAGAGAGGACCTAATATATATCAGTGAAGAGGCGGGGCCAGGAGCTATGACTCGATCCCTGCAACCATAATAGGTGCGTACAAATAGGTGAGTGTACACACACACACACACTGGAAGTTGAAAACTCAGATGAGTCAAAGGGATGTTAGGAAGTATTTATTCAGTCATAGAGTTGTCAGGAAGTGGAATAGTCTAGAGAGTGATGTAGTGGAGGCAGGAACCATACATAGCTTTAAGAAGAGGTATGATGAAGCTCATGGAGCAGGGAGAGAGAGGACCTAGTAGCGACCAGCGAAGAGGCGGGGGCCAGGAGCTATTACTCGACCACTGCAACCACAATTAGGTGCGCGCGCGCACACAAGCTGGTATAGCGGAAAGGCACTCGAGTGTTTCACAGAAGACACAGCCACGAGCAGGAGAATCACTGTAATACAGTGATTAATGTGGACACTGGTGACTACCAGTGTCCTACAGTGATCATTGTGACTACCAGTGTCCTACAGTGATCATTGTGACTACCAGTGTCCTACAGTGATCATTGTGACTACCAGTGTCCTACAGTGATCATTGTGACTACCAGTGTCCTACAGTGATCATTGTGACTACCAGTGTCCTACAGTGATCATTGTGACTACCAGTGTCCTACAGTGATCATTGTGACTACCAGTGTCCTACAGTGATCATTGTGACGACCAGTGTCCTACAGTGATCACTGTGACTACCAGTGTCCTACAGTGATCATTGTGACTACCATGTCCTACAGTGATCATTGTGACTACCAGTGTCCTACAGTGATCATTGTGACTACCAGTGTCCTACAGTGATCATTGTGACTACCAGTGTCCTACAGTGATCATTGTGACTACCAGTGTCCTACAGTGATCATTGTGACTACCAGTGTCCTACAGTGATCATTGTGACTACCAGTGTCCTACAGTGATCACTGTGACTACCATTGTCCTACAGTGATCACTGTGACTACCAGTGTCCTACAGTGATCACTGTGACTACCAGTGTCCTACAGTGATCATTGTGACTACCAGTGTCCTACAGTGATCATTGTGACTACCAGTGTCCTACAGTGATCATTGTGACTACCAGTGTCCTACAGTGATCATTGTGACTACCAGTGTCCTACAGTGATCATTGTGACTACCAGTGTCCTACAGTGATCACTGTGACTACCAGTGTCCTACACTGATCACTGTGACTACCAGTGTCCTACAGTGATCACTGTGACTACCAGTGTCCTACAGTGATCATTGTGACTACCAGTGTCCTACAGTGATCACTGTGACTACCAGTGTCCTACAGTGATCATTGTGACTACCAGTGTCCTACAGTGATCATTGTGACTACCAGTGTCCTACAGTGATCACTTGTGACTACCAAGTGTCCTACAGTGATCATTGTGACTACCAGTGTCCTACAGTGATCATTGTGACTACCAGTGTCCTACAGTGATCATTGTGACTACCAGTGTCCTACAGTGATCATTGTGACTACCAGTGTCCTACAGTGATCATTGTGACTACCAGTGTCCTACAGTGATCATTGTGACTACCAGTGTCCTACAGTGATCATTGTGACTACCAGTGTCCTACAGTGATCATTGTGACTACCAGTGTCCTACAGTGATCATTGTGACTACCAGTGTCCTACAGTGATCATTGTGACTACCAGTGTCCTACAGTGATCATTGTGACTACCAGTGTCCTACAGTGATCATTGTGACTACCAGTGTCCTACAGTGATCATTGTGACTACCATGTCCTACAGTGATCATTGTGACTACCAGTGTCCTACAGTGATCATTGTGACTACCAGTGTCCTACAGTGATCATTGTGACTACCAGTGTCCTACAGTGATCATTGTGACTACCAGTGTCCTACAGTGATCATTGTGACTACCAGTGTCCTACAGTGATCATTGTGACTACCAGTGTCCTACAGTGATCATTGTGACTACCAGTGTCCTACAGTGATCATTGTGACTACCAGTGTCCTACAGTGATCATTGTGACTACCAGTGTCCTACAGTGATCATTGTGACTACCAGTGTCCTACAGTGATCATTGTGACTACCAGTGTCCTACAGGATCATTGTGACTACAGTGTCCACAGTGATCAGTTGATGACTACCAGTGTCCTACAGTGATCATTGTGACTACCAGTCCACAGGGATCATTGGATGACTACCAGTGTCCTACAGTGATCATTGGTGACTACCAGTGTCCTACAGTGATCATGGTGTGACTACCAGTGTCCTACAGTGATCAGTGTGGCTGACTACCAGGTCCTACAGGATCATGTGGCACCGTGACAGTGATCAGGACTCCCAAGGGTCAGTGATGGCATATGCTACAGTCATCAGGAGGGTCATGTGGTCAGATGTGACTACAGGTCCACAGGTGTCAGTGTGGCACTGGTGACTAGCAGCGTCCCAGGGGTCAGTGTGGGCAAGGTGAACTAGCAGCGTCCCACAGGGGGGTCAGTGTGGGCACTGGTGACTAGCAGCGTCCCACAGGGGGGTCAGTGTGGGCAGAGGTGACTAGCAGCGTCCCACAGGGGGGTCAGTGTGGGCAGAGGTGACTAGCAGCGTCCCACATGGGGGTCAGTGTGGGTACTGGTGACTACAGCGTCCCACAGGGATCAGTGTGGCATGGTGACTAGCAGCGTCCCAAGGGGTCAGTGTGGGCACTGGTGACTAGCAGCGTCCCAGGGGGTCAGTGTGGGCAGAGGTAACTAGCAGCGTCCACAGGGGGGTCAGTGTGGGCACTGGTGACTAGCAGCGTCCCACAGGGGGTCAGTGTGGGCACTGGTGACTAGCAGCGTCCCACAGGGGGTCAGTGTGGGCAGAGGTAACTAGCAGCGTCCCACAGGGGGGTCAGTGTGGGCAGAGGTGACTAGCAGCGTCCCACAGGGGTCATGTGGGCAGGTGACTAGCAGCGTCCCACATGGGGGTCATGTGGGCACTGGTGACTAACAGCGTCTCACAGGGGAGTCAGTGTGGGCAGAGGTGACTAGCAGCGTCCCACAGGGGGATCAGTGTGGGCACTGGTGACTAGCAGCGTCCCACAGGGGGGTCAGTGTGGGCAGGTGACTAGCAGCGTCCCACAGGGGGATCAGTGTGGGCACTGGTGACTAGCAGCGTCCCAAAGGGGGGTCAGTGTGGGCACTGGTGACTAGCAGCGTCCCACAGGGGTCAGTGTGGGCAGAAGTGACTAGCAGCGTCCCAGGGGGTCAGTGTGGGCAGAGGTGACTAGCAGGGTCCCACAGGGGTCAGTGTGGGCACTGGTGACTAGCAGCGTCCCACAGGGGGTCAGTGTGGGCAGAGGTGACTAGCAGCGTCCCACAGGGGGGTCAGTGTGGGCAGAGGTGACTAGCAGCGTCCACAGGGGGGTCAGTGTGGGCAGAGGTGACTAGCAGCGTCCCACAGGGGGGTCAGTGTGGGCACTGGTGACTACCAGCGTCTCACAGGGGGTCAGTGTGGGCAGAGGTTACTAGCAGGGTCCCACAGGGGTCAGTGTGGGCACTGGTGACTAGCAGCGTCCCAGAGGGGGTGGTGGTCAGTGTGGGCACTGGTGACTAGCAGGGTCCTACAGGGGGTCAGTGTGGGCAGAGGTGACTAGCAGCGTCCCACAGGGGGTCAGTGTGGGCAGAGGTTACTAGCAGGGTCCCACAGGGGGGTCAGTGTGGGCACTGGTGACTAGCAGCGTCCCACAGGGGGGTCAGTTTGGGCACTGGTGACTAGCAGGGTCCAACAGGGGGGTCTGTGTGGGCAGAGGTGACTAGCAGCGTCCCAGAGGGGGTGGTGGTCAGTGTGGGCACTGGTGACTAGCAGGGTCCCACAGGGGGGTCAGTGTGGGCAGAGGTGACTATATGTTCAGGAAGGTGTAATATCAACAATTAAAACTGAGTTATTGTCTAGGAAAAAATAAGTACCTAAGTACATTTAACAAAACAACAGTGCTTTTAGGAGCTCAAAAAAGAATGCTGTTACTCTCAAATAAATACAATTTTTATGTATATCACAAGTTACACTTAATGAAGTGACTTTCCAATATGCACATTGTGTGGAAAGATATATAGTACACATGTTATATATAAACATGAGTTACATATGATCCAAATATCCACGACACCTTAAATATCTTATCCAAGACGGATCCAGTGTTGTGAAACAATAGTCATGACAGTGACCAATGAGAGCAAACATGGATGGAACAGCAAGAGCGACCATCAAACACCCTGAGGCAGTGTCATTACCATGTTCCCCGGCTGACACTTCAAAGACGGCTAACGTTGTAGATTTGGAGTCAAACATTGTAGAGCAAGGTATCAGGACAAGAACATCCTTCAACAATCCTCACGATAGCTAAATACTCTCTAGCATGTTCAGACATCTCTGGTTCACCACCAGACATGTGTAAGGACATACAAAGCCATACAATAAACTCTCAGAAGTGAAGAGAAGGGAAGAATCAACCGAGGACAGGAACATCACACCCACACTCAACAAGGTTCTAATTATGAGACAGAAAGAGAGAGCGAGAAAGAGAGAAAGAGGGAGAGAGCGAGAGAGACCTACACTAGGCATCTCCTAAAGCTTCTAAGATGATGGCGGGGATGAGCGATAGACAACAGAAATGTCGTTCACACACACACACATACATACACACACTGCAGGTAAAAAGCTTCAAACATAATTAGCACAGGCATGACACTGGTGAGGAGGCCACTCCCCCTCCTTGGGTCCAGCCAATTACCTGGAGTGTGGGAAACCCCGGACTGCAGGTTGCATATTGTAAGCTGGACCACTCATGATCCTGGCATGTGTTATGCACATACCAGCTGTATCTTACCTAATAAACATCCGTAATGTCATATATTACTAATGACATTCCTGCACAGACAAACAACAATGATATTAGGTAAAACACATCTGGTGCAAAAGACCAATATTACAAAAATAATTATCATAATGACAAAACATAATAACAATAATTATTATCAGACACCTTAATACTGATATGCAGCAAGCACTGTTTTTTTCGTGTATTATTGTATATCTGTTCCAGTGATCTGTTGGTGTGTGCAGTGTGTTCCAGTAATCTATAACTTTGCTAAACACTTTACCAATATCAGTGTTTAACTTCTTGAGGTTAATAACTCTGTATTTAAAATAGTACTGAGAGAGCGCATTACCGTTCATACAAAATCTTAGTGTCGGAGAGAGAACTTGTATCTGTGCTGATGAAGGAAGAACAAGTTTAAGTGTTCCTTTACATGGTTTGCTTGTTAGTGATGGTACAAGCATAGTTATCTTTCTTTGTACCATCTAATGTCTATCTTTGTCTTTCTAATGTTCTGTACTTGAAATTTATTGTAATGGATCCTAGCACTGTTAGGCTTTGCAGCTCGTAGCTAGGCATCGTTGATGTCGTTTAAGTATACTTGAGTGTAATTAATAGTGTATTAGAGGTCCTTGCTTATCACTGCTTCAAGATCCTTCCTTCTCCTGTGTGGGCTGGTCTGAGTACTTGTCTTTGAGAGTGTTGTACACTGTACCAACACCACTCTCAATACCCACTTAACCAGGGCTGAAAGCTGTGTGTGTGTGTGTGTGTGTGTGAGAGAGAGAGAGGAGAGAGGACACATAAACCATTGCTCATGCGTTACATTAGAAAGTGTGCCACATTCACTTTCTCACACCTTGTGTAACACATTATATACACCCTGGGGTCACATGTGTATCCTGGGGTCATATGTACGGCTCTGGAGTCACACACACATATATTTTTATTGTTTAACACATCGGCCGTTACCCACCAAGGAAGGGTGATGCACTCTTGACACTCTAGTGTAACCTGTTGTAGAGTGCACATGTACAATGTTTCTCTGTTGTACTTTATACACTCAGAGAGAAGCATGGAAGAAGCCAGAGAATACCAAAGGTGAAGCATGAGACGAGAATACAAGGTTAAAGAGAGTGAGAGAGAGAGAGGAAGAGAAATAAAGAGAATGGGAATAGGAAGGTTCGTGAAAGTGATCAGTGACTGAGTAACTTAGGCAGAAGAAGCAAGTGAAGCACCAACACATGATAGTGAAGCAGAAACACATGATAGTGAAGCAGAAACACATGATAGTGAAGCAGAAACACATGATAGTGAAGCAGAAAAACGTGACAGTGAAGCAGAAACACATGATAGTGAAGCAGAAACACATGATAGTGAAGCACCAACACATGATAGTGAAGCAGAAACACATGATAGTGAAGCAGAAACACATGATAGTGAAGCAGAAACACATGATAGTGAAGCAGAAACACATGATAGTGAAGCACCACCACATGATAGTGAAGCACCACCACAGGATAGTGAAGCACCACCACATGATAGTGAAGCACCACCACATGATAGTGAAGCACCACCACATAATAGTGAAGCGCCCCCACATTATAGTTAAGCAGCACCACATGATATTGAAGCACCACCACATTATAGTTAAGCAGCACCACATGATAGTTAAGCACCACATGATAGTGAAGCACCACCACATGATAGTGAAGCACCACCACTTGATAGTGAAGCACCACCACATGTTAGTTAAGCAACCCCACATGATAGTTAAGCACCACCACATGATAGTTAAGAAATCCCACATGATAGTGAAGAACCACCACATGATAGTTAAGCAACCCCACATGATAGTGAAGCACCACCATATGATAGTGAAGCACCACATGATAGTGAAGAACCACCACATGATAGTTAAGCAACCCCACATGATAGTTAAGCACCACCACATGATAGTTAAGAAATCCCACATGATAGTGAAGAACCACCACATGATAGTTAAGCAACCCCACATGATAGTGAAGCACCACCATATGATAGTGAAGCACCACATGATAGTGAAGAACCACCACATGATAGTTAAGCAGCCCCACATGATAGTTAAGAAATCCCACATGATAGTGAAGAACCACCACATGATAGTTAAGCAACCCCACATGATAGTGAAGCACCACCATATGATAGTGAAGCACCACATGATAGTGAAGAACCACCACATGATAGTTAAGCAGCCCCACATGATAGTTAAGAAATCCCACATGATAGTGAAGAACCACCACATGATAGTTAAGCAACTCCACATGATAGTGAAGCACCACCATATGATAGTGAAGCACCACATGATAGTGAAGAACCACCACATGATAGTTAAGCAACCCCACATGATAGTGAAGCACCACCATATGATAGTGAAGCACCACATGATAGTGAAGCACCACATGATAGTGAAGCACCACCACATGATAGTTAAGCAACCCCACATGATAGTTAAGCAACCTCACATGATATTGAAGCACCACCACATGATAGTGAAGCACCACCATATGATAGTTAAGCAGCCCCACATGATAGTGAAGCACCACCACATGATAGTGAAGCACCACCATATGATAGTTAAGCAACCCACATGATAGTGAAGCACCACCACATGATAGTTAAGCAACCCCACATGATAGTGAAGCACCACCATATGATAGTGAAGCACCACATGATAGTGAAGAACCACCACATGATAGTTAAGCAACCCCACATGATAGTGAAGCACCACCACATGATAGTTAAGCAACCCCACATGATAGTGAAGCACCACCATATGATAGTGAAGCACCACATGATAGTGAAGAACCACCACATGATAGTTAAGCAACCCCACATGATAGTGAAGCACCACCATATGATAGTGAAGCACCACATGATAGTGAAGAACCACCACATGATAGTTAAGCAACCCCACATGATAGTAAAGCACCACCATATGATAGTGAAACACCACATGATAGTGAAGCACCACCATATGATAGTTAAGCAGCCCCACATGATAGTTAAGCAACCCCACATGATAGTGAAGCACCACCACATGATATTGAAGCACCACCACATGATAGTGAAGCACCACCATATGATAGTGAAGCACCACATGATAGTGAAGAACCACCACATGATAGTTAAGCAACCCCACATGATAGTGAAGCACCACCATATGATAGTGAAGCACCACATGATAGTGAAGCACCACCACATGATAGTTAAGCACTAACATATGATAGTTCAGAGGCTGTCCAGGAAATTCCTTTCAGTGACCTACAGAGCATCGGCGGATTTTCCACTGTTTGAGCGAGAAGCTGAGCTCTCAACACTCACTGAGCCATGACAGGCACTCAGCGAGACATCTTGCTGAGTTGAGAGAGAGAGAGAGAGAGAGAGAGAGAGAGAGAGAGAGAGAGAGAGAGAGAGAGAGAGAGAGAGAGAGAGAGAGGAGCAGATATAACCTGTAATACCAGAAACACTCGCAACACAGTAGCTTCAGGCTACACACTATGGGGAAACATTAGGAATTCATCACTGGTCTCAAGGCTGCAGCTGCTAGGAACCTTGGAGGTAGCACCCGCTGTCCATCAGGAGCTGTTGCTGCAGCTGTCAGTCTTGCTGACACCACTGGTCAGTTACTGACACCAGTGATCAGTGTTACTGACACCACCTGCAGCTGTTGTGGCTGACAATTGGTTGTTTGTGAGGGAAAGTCAGCTGTCAAGGGGTGCCACCATCATGACTCACTCAGTGGCACCTTTGGAGGAAATGTTGTGGATGTGCAAGTGGAGGTACCGTTGAATCCATGACAACGGACTCTCTGACACCCAGTGTACCTCAGCAAATGCCAAGGCTAACACTAGCAGCAGTGTAGATGTTTGGTGGAAGAGTGTAGATACATGGTGGAAGTGTGTGGATACTTGGAGTAGAGTGAGGTAGTGAGAGGTGCCACAGGAAGTAGTGATCTGACATATTACACTGTGAGTCAGTAAGGTGTGAGCACGCTACTGCTGTCTCAACATTGTCAAGACTTGCAACATCACGCCTCATGTTGATCCCCATGTTAGTACTCTTCCACAAAGTCTGCTGCTCCACCTACACCTCTATCCCACGTAGCAAAGTGTAACACTAGCCAACTTCCACTTCTTTTATTTTTACGCAGCGTGGGGAATTTACAGAATTTGCAGGTTAAGAGCTGTGATGCTTCCTAAGATCAACACTAAATGGTTATAACTATGACCATAATTTTTAAAGGGGTGGACCGGTAAGCCAGCGGAAGGCCTCGGTCAGATGACCAGAAGCTCCAACGGTGGGTCATCATCTAAGACCCGCGTCAGGAAACACTTGTCCTGTTTCCTGACGAACCTTACCTAACCTAACCTTCCTAAGATAATTTCAAAGTGTGCCTCTACCCAAGGTATACTACCTCCCTCCAGGATGAAACCCACGACAGTCATCTGACACCCGGGTACCTAATTAATATAAGATAAAAAGGGACAGGAGGAGTAAGGAGACTAACACCCAGATACCTATTTATTACACGATAAACAGGGGCAGCAGAAGTAAGGAGACTAACACCTTTTATTATCAAGAATAATTACATGAAAAGATATATACCTATAGCAAAACAAGTACTTGAAAAACTTTGTTGTAAAAATAAATTACATGGGAATAACAAGAAGGTGTAGATGTTAAAGTACACAGAAAGAGACTATTGGAATCTTCATTAAGAGGGAGTTTTAGCCGCACAGCAGGTATTGTAATACCTGGCGGTAGTACAATATATAGGCAGGTGGGAATATATTCCAATAAGCAAATATTGAGGAATACTGTAGACAGTCTACTCGTCCACGTTGCTTAACTCTTTAAATACAGTACAGTATCATGTTGAGTAGCACTTGGCTACAAGTAGTAGCAGCACTATAGTAGTGGTAGTACCACTGTGCTGAGTGGTGTACTCACCTAGTTCTTGTACTCAGTTGTGGTTGTTGTACTCACCTAGTTGTGGTTGTTGTACTCACCTAGTTGTGGTTGTTGTACTCACCTAGTTGTTGTTGTACTCACCTAGTTGTGATTGTTGTACTCACCTAGTTGTTGTTGTACTCACCTAGTTGTGATTGTTGTACTCACCTAGTTGTGGTTGTTGTACTTACCTAGTTGTGGTTGTTGTACTCACCTAGTTGTGGTTGTTGTACTCACCTAGTTGTGGTTGTTGTACTCACCTAGTTGTGGTTGTTGTACTCACCTAGTTGTTGTTGTACTCACCTAGTTGTGATTGTTGTACTCACCTAGTTGTTGTTGTACTCACCTAGTTGTGATTGTTGTACTCACCTAGTTGTGGTTGTTGTACTTACCTAGTTGTTTTTGTTGTACTCACCTAGTTGTGGTTGTTGTACTCACCTAGTTGTGGTTGTTGTACTCACCTAGTTGTGGTTGTTGTACTCACCTAGTTGTGGTTGTTGTACTCACCTAGTTGTGGTTGTACTCACCTAGTTGTGGTTGTTGTACTCACCTAGTTGTGGTTGTTGTACTCACCTAGTTGTGGTTGTTGTACTCACCTAGTTGTGGTTGTTGTACTCACCTAGTTGTGGTTGTACTCACCTAGTTGTGATTGTTGTACTTACCTAGTTGTGGTTGTACTCACCTAGTTGTGGTTGTTGTACTCACCTAGTTGTGGTTGTTGTAATCACCTAGTTGTGGTTGTTGTACTCACCTAGTTGTGGTTGTTGTACTCACCTAGTTGTGGTTGCAGGGGTCGATTCACAGCTCCTGGCCCCGTTTCTTCACTGGTCGATACCTCTTCTTAAAGCTATGAATGGATCCTGCCTCCACTACATCACTTCCCAAACTATTCCACTTCCTGACAACTCTGTGACTGAAGAAATACTTCCTAACATCCCTGTGATTCATCTGAGTCTTCAACTTCCAATTGTGAACCCTTGTTGCTGTGTCCGATCTCTGGAACATCCAGTCTCTGTCCACCTTGTCGATTCCTCTCAGTATTTTATATGTCGTTATCATATCATCCCTATCTCTTCTGTCGTCCAGTGTCGTCAGGTCGATTTCCCTTAACCTCTCCTCGTAGGACATTTCCCTTAGCTCCGGGACTATTCTTGTTGCAAACCTTTGCACTTTCTCTAATTTCCTTACGTCCTTGGCTAGTGTGGGTTCCAAACTGGTGCTGCATACTCCAATATAGACCTAACGTACACGGTGTACAGGGTCCTGAACGATTCCTTATTGAGATGTCGGAATGCTATTCTCAGGTTCGCTAGGCGCCAGTATGCTACAGCAGTTATTTGGTTGATGTGCGCCTCAGGAGATGTGCCCGGTGTTATATTCACCTCAAGATCGTTTTTCTTGAGTGAGGCCTGTAGTCGCGGGCCCCCTAGACTGCACTCCGTCTGCGGTCTTCTTTGCTCTTTCCCAATCTTCATGACTTTGTACTTGGTGGGGTTGAACTCCAGGAGCCAGTTTTTGGACCAGGCCTGCAGCCTGTCCAGATCCCTTTTAGTTCTTCCTGGTCATCGACCGATTGAATTCTTCTCATTAGCTTCATATAATCTGCAAACAGGGACATTTCTGAGTCTATTCCTTCAGTCATATCGCTATAATAATAATAACGATAGTTTATTGTGACAAGATTCAAAGATTTACAATGGGTTATGAGATTACAAGATGTGTATACATATATCAGAAATAGAACCGGTCCTAGGACTGACCCCTGTGGTACCCTGCTCTTCAGAGGCGCCCACTCTGACACCTCGTCACGTACGACAGGTATTCCCTGATCCATTGCAGTACCTTCCCTGTTATCTCTGCTTGGTCTTCCAGCTTGTGTGGAACTGTGTCAAATGCCTTCTTTGAGGCTACAAAAACGCAATCTACCCAACCCTTTCTTTCTTGTCTTACTGCTGTCACCCTATCATAGAACTCCAGTAGGTTTATGACACAGGATTTCCCGTTCCTGAAACCATGCTGGTTGTCGTTGATAAGCTCATTCCTTTCTAGGTGCTCCACTACTCTTATCCTGATAATCTTCTCCATGACTTTGCATACTATACATGTCAGTGACACTGGTCTGTAGTTTAATGCTTCGAGTCTTCTCCTTTTTTTAAAAATTGGGACTACATTTGATGTCTTCCATACCTCAGGTAGTCGCCCTGTTTCAATAGATGTGTTGAAGATTGTTAGTGGTACACATAGCGCCTCTGCTCCCTCTCTCAAGACCCATGGAGAGATGTTATCCGGCCCCATCGCCTTTGAGGTATCTAGTTTAGCAGCCTCTTCACTTCTTCGTTTGTATGTATTGTGTCCAACACTTGATGGTGTATCCCACCTCTGTCTTTCTAGAGTCCCTTCTGTCTCCTCCGTGAACACATCTTTGAATCTCATGTTGAGCTCCTCACATACTTCGTGGTTATTTCTTGTGATCTCCCCTCCTTCCTTCCTTCCCCTTCTCCCTTCTTACCTAAAGGAAAGAAGCTGGGAAGATATCTTAAATGACATGGATCCAAACCAGTGTCTAGAAAGGATAAACTCTGTGGCAGTCGAAAACTGCTCAACACACATTACTCTAAGGAAAAAGATGATATAAGCTAGAAATAGACGTGTCCTCTACAGGCAAAGCTGAAGAATCGCAGAGCTTTTTAAGGGAGCTAGACTATCTGAAATGCGGAAGGAAACACTGACTAGGGAAACAGAAAAGGTTGACCTTAAGGTAAATTAATATTACAGGACCCAGAAGAGACAGGAGCTAAAAGCCACAATGAAATGGAAAGAAATCCCAAATATTTCTTTTCATATGCCATAAAAAAGGCAAAAACTATATCCAGTATAAAGCCTTTGCTTAAACAAGATGAGACTTACACTGATGACAACAAATAAATGAATGAAATATTGAGGTCTCAATATGACTGCGTTCAGTGAGCCGTTAATCAGACTCAAAAACGGACAATCCGAATTATTTGTTGATGAACATTTTCAAAATTTCTGGCATAACCCTAACACCACTAAACAGTGACAGCATGCCCACGCACAGTGACAGCATGCCCACGCACAGTGACAGCATGCCCACGCACTTGTGCAACTCTGTGTTCATCAAGAACTGCAAGAAACCGTTATCGCGTGCCTTATGTATACTATGGAGAGGGAACCATGGCACAGGGATGTCATCTCTCAGTCGCTAAAAACAACAGATATCGCCCCCACTCTAAAAAGGTGGCAGTAAAGCAATAGCAAAGAATTATAGACCGATAGCTATGATGTCCCACATCATAAAAATCTTTGGAAGGATTTTAAGAAACAAGATCGCCAACCACTTGGAGTCCCAACAATTGCACAACCCACAGCAGCATGGGTTTAGAGCAGGTCGCTCCTGCTTCTTAACAACTACTGGACCACTATGACATGATCTTGGATGCACTGGAAGACAAACAGATGGCAGATGTGGTATGCATAGACTTTGCAAAAGCCTTTCACAAATGTGATCATTGTGTAACAGCGCACACAAAATGAGTACTAAGGTAATAAATGGAAAAGTGGGCAGTAAATAAGTTATTTCATTTGGGTATACACAGTTACATTGATTATCATATATAGCAGCATATGTGTAGAGAATCTAGGATAACCCAATAAAAGTCAGACAGAGTGACTTATTTCAATTGGGGTCTTTGTGATAATTATTATTTATATTTAAAAGCTAAAAACAGGTAAGTATCTTAATTATGTAAAAGCAGTTACAATGAAAGAAGATATACTAGGGGAGATAAAATTAGTTATTTTCATACAAGAAATCACTCCCCTCCCTTTCTGTAGCCATATTCATTAGGTACATTTTGGCTCTCTTCTTGAACTGCCTCATGCTATGACAGGCTTTGACATGTGCAGGCAGTCTGTTCCATTCCTTTATTACTGCAAAGTTGTTCTCCCTTCCCCTAGTACTATAATTGTTTTGGTTCCCAGCCTTAACAAAATTGGCAGTAAGATATTGGGAACACTGGTTGTGCATAATTTCATAAACGTTATTTAGCTTTAGTCGATTTACTCTGCCTTCAACATTCAGCATGTCCAGTTGTTGTAATTCATTCTGGCCTACATGTTCACTTGGACCCGTCCAGAATGAATCTCACCATTTTGTTCTGGGTGATTTGTAGCCTATCTTTCAGTTTTTCTGTTAAGGCATGAAGAGGAAGAGTAGTCTATAATACACTGTTTGAGAGCTAGACACAGGGTCCTGCGAGCCTCAGTTGTTAGACACTGCTCCTGTCTGTAGAGAAACTTTAGTCTAGCATTCGCTTTACAACATTGTTCCCTATTAGTTCTCCTGACATGCTTGGGTCAAAGGGGATTCCCAGATATGTCACTGAATTTACTGTAATAATAGGTTCCCCATTAGACTAATTTTCTATCCAAAAAAACACAAGAGTAATAATAAACAGAATTAAGTCAGAGGCTGTCATAGTGAAAAGCTCTGTTCCACACGGTACTGTACTCGCCCACATCCGTTTCCTCATCCTCATGTGCAACATAAACATAGACGGACATGTAAACCATAGCACCGTGTCTTCCTTTGCAGACAATACTAGAATTTGCATGAGCGTCGTCCACTGAGGACAACGTAAATCTTCAAATGGATATAAACCAAGTCTTCCAATGGGTTGCAGAAAACAATACGATGTTCAATGAGGGCAAATTCCTGCTATTCCATTATGGAAAACTTGAGGAATTAAAAGCAAGAACGGATTATAAGTCAAATTCTAACCACACAATAGAGCGAAAAACTAATATTAATGAAGGACTTACGAGTGATGTCAGAGCATCTCACCTTCAAGGACCACAACAGTGTCATTATTACAATTGCAAGGAAAATACTAGGATGGATAATGAGAGCCTTCGAAACAAGGGATGCCAATCCAATGATGATCCTCTTTAAGTCACTTGTTTTATCTAGGCCGGAATACTGCTGTACATTAACAGCCTCTTTCAAGGCAGACCAAATTGTAGATCTGGAGAATGTACAGAGGATCTTCTCTGCACATAAGTTCAGTAAAGCACCTCAGTTACTGAGAACGTTTGAAGACCCTAGACGTGTACTCCTTGGAGCGCAGGTCCAAGGAACTTGTCCCAAATCTGAACACAGAAATCACTCCCTATGAAAGGAAAAGAATCGGCAGACGCCGCAACATCCCTCCAATGCAAAGCAAAGGATGCCGTGAGTACACTGAGAGAACACAATAATCATCAGGGACCTAGGCTGTTCAACAGACTCCCATCATACATAAGGAAGATTACCAATAGATCCCTATCTGTCTTCAAGAGGGAAATGGACAGAAACCTAAAGTCAGTGCCTGGCAAGCACTGCGTGTTGCCGGCAATAACAGCTTGACTGATCAAGCCCTGATGCACCGTAAAGCCTGGTCATGGACCGGGCCGCGGGGCACTGGCCCCAGAAACTCCCTCCAGGTAGACTTCAAGAGAAGTAAGTGCCTTGTTGCTGGTGATGGGCTCTTGATCCAAAGAATTAGAGCTACCCACCCCTTTTTCAAGTGAAATTTGATTACTCTGGATTGCGCTGAAGACCAGCGCAGGGTGAAGATTAAATAGTTACTCATCTTGTGGGAGACAAGAGCGGTAACTTCAATAATAATTACCCTTGGACGCATTTCAAGCAGCGATAACCTTCACTTAACTCAACAATAACAAGATAACCGCGGTAGGTTCAGAGCAATGGCTTACATATTCTGAGTGGCTCCAGTCAGTTAATTGATGTGTGTCAGCAGGAGGCTTCCTCGGCGTCTGGGAGAAGTCACTCAGACGTTTATTCACGGCAAAAAATTAACACTTTAGTCAGTGTGGGATAGTTTTTCTTGTGAGTTCCTCAACGCGGCATAAGATGTCTTGTTATGATTTCAAACTGGATTACATCCGGGAGGACCATTTTTTTAGGGCACGCGAGTGGCGTAGTTTGTTTTGTACCAGCCTATTAAAAATTTTTAAGCCAGGCGAAACCTCCTGAGTATTTGAGCGCAGTAAATACAAACGTGGATTAATTTCGAAATTAATTTAAGGCACTTGAGAGTGTAGGAGCCATGTGGTGTTATTACTCATCCCAGGGACGAAAAAAAGTGGATGAATGTTTGTCAAGTGTTGAGATTGTGAGCTGTCATCTGGCCCGGCCGTACACCCGCACTACACACCCGCACTACACACCCGCACTACACACCCACCCACGCTACACCCCTGCACTACACCCACCCACGCTACACCCCCGCACTACACACCCGCCCACGCTACACCTCCGCACTACACACCCGCACCACACCCGCCCACGCTACACCCCCGCACTACACACCCGCCCACGCTACACCTCCGCACTACACACCCGCACTACACACCCGCCCACGCTACACCCCCGCACTACACACCCGCACTACACACCCGCACTGTACACCCGCACTGCACACCCGCACTACACACCGCACTGCACACCCGCACTCACACGCCACTGCCACCTGCACACCCGCACTACACACCGCACTGCACACCCGCACTACACACCCGCACTACACACCCGCACTGCACACCCGCTACACACCGCACTCACACCCGCACTACACACCCGCACTACACACCCGCACTACACACCCGCACTGCACACCCGCACTACACACCCGCACTACACACCCGCACTACACACCCGCACTGCACACCCGCACTACACACCCGCACTGCACACCCGCACTGCACACCCGCACTACACACCCGCACTACACACCCGCACTGCACGCACACCGCACTGCACCCGCACTACGCACGCACACACCGCACTACACACCCGCACTACACACCCGCACTGCACACCCGCACTACACACCCGCACTACACACCGCATACACCCCACTCACCGCACTCACACCGCACTACACCCGCACTGCACCCGCTACACACCGACTACACACCGCTACACCCGCACTACACACCCGCACTACACACCCGCACTGCACACCGCACTACACACCGCACTCACACCCGCACTACACACCCGCACTGCACACCCGCACTACCACCGCACTGACACCGCACTGCACACCGCACTACACACCCGCACTGCACACCCGCACTACACACCCGCACTGCACACCGCACTACGCACACCGCACTACACACCCGCACTGCACACCCGCACTCACCCGCACTGCACCCGCACTGCACCCCGCTACACGACCCGCACTCACACCCGCACTCACCCCGCACTCACACCGCACTGACACACCGCACTGCACACCGCACCACACCGCCTACACACCCGCACTACACGCACCACCCGCACTCACACCCGCACTGCACACCCGCACTGCACACCCGCACTACACACCCGCACTACACACCCGCACTGCACACCCGCACTCAACCCGCACTGCACACACGCAGCTACACCCGCACTCACACCCGCACTGCACACCGCACTGACACCCGCACTGCACACCGCACTCACACACCCGCATACACACCGCTCACACCCGCACTACACCCGCACTACACGCCGCACACAGCACCGCACCACACCCGCACTGCACACCGCACTCACACCCGCACTACACCCGCACTGCACACCGCACTCACACCCGCACTACACACCCGCACTACACACCCGCACTCACACCGCCTACCACCCGCACTGCACACCCGCACTGCCACCCGCACTACGCACCGCACTACACCCGCACTGCACACCCGCACTGCCACCCGCACTGCACACCCGCACTACACACCCGCACTACACACCCGCACTCACACCGCACTCGCACCCGCACTCACCCGCACTACACCCGCACTGCACACCCGCACTACACCCGCACTGCACCCACTGCACACCCGCACTGCACACCCGCACTACACACCGCACTGCGCACACCCGCACTGCACACCCGCACTGCACCGCACCACCCGCCTGCACACCGCGCACTGCACCCGCACTACCGCACTCACCCGCACTGCACCCGCGCTACACCCCTGCTACACACCGCACTGACACCAGCTACCACACCTGCACACGCCTCACACCGCCTACACACCCGCACTACACACCCGACTACACACCGCACTGCACACCGCACTGCCACCGCACTCACACCCGCTGCACCCACTGCACCCGCACTACACACCGCACTGCACACCCGCACTGACGCACACCGCACTCACACCGCCACACCGCACTCCACCCGCACTACACACCCGCACTGCACACCGCACTACACACCGCACTGCACCCGCCACTACACCCGCACTGCACACCCGCACCACCACCCGCACTACCACCCCCACGCTACACACCCGCCACCTCACACCCGCACTCACACCCACCCACGCGCACGCCCACACGCACCACGCACTCACACCCGCACTACACACCCACCCACGCTACCACCCGCACCCACCACTACCACCCGCACTCACACCCACACCACCACCACCCGCCACACTGCACTCACCCCACTACACCGCACTACACCCACTGCCACCGCCTACACACCCGCACTACACACCCACTACACACCCGCACTGCACCCGCACTCACACCCGCACCTCACCCCACCCACCACACCCCGCTCACGCACCACTACACACCGCACTACACACCACCTGCACACCCCACGCACCCACCCACGCTACACCCCACCCACGCTACACACCCGCCTACACACCACCACCTACCACCCACCAACCACGCTACACCCACGCACTACCCGACACCACCCACCCACGACACCCGCACTCACCCGCACCCACTCCTACACCCGCACTACACACCCACCCACGCTACTCACTCGCACTACACATCCACCCACGCTATACACCCGCACTACACCCACCCACGCTACACACCCGCATTACACCCCACCTGCTCACGCTACACCCGTACCACCCGCTACCACCCTACACCACTCACACCACAGCTACCACATCCCCACACTACACGCCACCACGCATAATCACGTGCGCGCCTACACCCCACCATACTACAGTCCCCACACACACGCCAGCCCACATCGTCCACCACCCTCACGTCCGCCCACACCACAAACACCACTTTCACACACCCGCCCCACTGCCACACACGACACCGCTGCTCACATTACTACCCGCCTTGTTGCACAATCTTGAACTAACAATACATTATTAAACAAGGCTACGTAGCCTCACGCTTCAGATTACTAACGACGCTGCCTTTGAGAACTGGAGGTAAGGGTTTCATACACGCAAAAATGATCCTAGTGGAAGTCTTTGAAAACCAGAGAGCAGAACATTAAAAACTGTTTGTTCTTATGCAGTTGTTGATCATATATATCCACGAGGTATATATTAATGTGAAATTATTACTTGTGGTCTATGTGCTTTTACCATACTTGTTTATGTTTTTAAGCGTTTTTTCTTTCTTTCTTTATTAGAGTCGACAGCCGTTGCAAAATGTTTAATCTAGGAATTCTGTTGTTATATACACAGACCAGCAATTGTTAAAAGCTTAGTGAGTAAAAAGTTCAAAGTACTACGTTAGATTCACAGACATTATACTTACATTTTCCTACTTCTGTGTTACAATACAAAACAATTCTTTCAAATTACTGCATATACAAAACATACAGCAAGCTGAAATTAATCTTTATGCAGCAAATTTCTTATTTTTGTTTATAAGTAACAGGGTTTAAATGGTTCTGTATCTGCATGTGTGAGATGTTTAGCATTTTTCAGTGTGAAGTTCCTTAATAATCTTTAATAATTGTATCTAATAAGATAGTTATTGCTTCTTTCTTTGTGTAGAATAATTAATCTACATATTATTATTAAAGGTACGACTATATTTACGTCCCGAGTTGACAAAAGCAAGTATGCCTAGTAGTGTTTCCACATTGTTTATAATAATAATAATAATATAGGAATAGCCATTTAAAGTGAAGATCTCAAATTCAAGACACTAGTATCCTCTCCATGAGAGCAACACAGTGCTATACACCATCAACTAATTTCAATTTCTAAGGGGATGGGCCGGTAAGCCAGTGGAAGGCCTCGGTCAAATGACCAAAAGCTCCAGTGGCGAGTCATCATGTGACTCAGACCCGCGTCAGGAAACAATTGCCCTGTTTCCTGACGAATCTTACCTAACCTAACTACACACCAACGGGTCAGGAGTGTTTTAACGAATATTACAACAACCATCTTGAAGACTCCACAAGAATCAGCTAATTACTTGACCTCTCACGAAACTAAACGTCTTCAATGCAGTTTATTTCTTAAGTAAGGCCTTACTAGGGATAGGTACAATGAATGGAGCCTAGGAGGTGATCGTCTAGGCAGAACATCGCACATACTAAGGTGAGCCTAGCAACTTCCACATCATCTGATAATTTTACCCTGTATTTGCTATTTACGCATGCATAGTGTTCTGCAATGTAACAAGCATATTTGTGTTATTATATTTTTACTGTAACATTATTATTATTATAACACAGTTCTCAATCTGCTCAAGATCAGTGAAATAAATTATATTATGATCAGTGAATTATATTATATTATGATCAGTGAAATAAATTATATTATCCTTCGTAATGCAGTCTTTAAGCTGACCTGAGTAACCTTGATGTCATCAGTATATTAGAGACGCACTCGTATTATTTTAGCAAAATTCCATCGTTGATAAGGGAGACTACGGCCAGACCAGGGCAGTGAAGGGTACAGAGTGCGGACCGACAATATTGAAGTCCCTTTAGTGTGACACAGTATAAACAGCTCACATTACTACCAATGAACACAACGTTAGTGATTTATACTGAGCTGAATACTACCAAGTATTTAAAATTAAGAGTATCCTCCATAATTTGCACAGATTAAGGCATCTGCGGGATGCATAAATCAAGGCATATGTAGCATACATACTAGATCAAAGAAACAAAGAGATGCACTGGGCGCTCAACGAGGCCTTTGACTCTCAACTGTTGTGCTTCTTCAAACAAGCTTGTTAGTGGTGTTCACTCTGGTGAACTCTTTGAGGTCAAACTGGGTCACTCATCAGGTTGCTATGCTGCAACAACTCTCAGTAAAGCTCTTTGAAGTTTTATTAACTAACATCATTTGGTACACGTGTACCTCTTACTCGACGCCCGAGTACTTCCAGCAGGTACTAAAATGTCTGTCAACACGCGATATAACATTCCAGCAGGTACTAGGGTATTTGTCAACACGAGATATAACATTCCAGCAGGTACTAGGGTATTTGTCAACACGAGATATAACATTCCAGCAGGTACTAGGGTATTTGTCAACACGAGATATAACATTCCAGCAGGTACTAGGGTATTTGTCAACACGCGATATAACATTCCAGCAGGTACTAGGGTATTTGTCAACACGGGATATAACATTCCAGCAGGTACTAGGGTATTTGTCAACACGCGATATAACATTCCAGCAGGTACTAGGGTATTTGTCAACACGGGATATAACATTCCAGCAGGTACTAGGGTATTTGTCAACACGGGATATAACATTCCAGCAGGTACTAGGGTATTTGTCAACACGAGATATAACATTCCAGCAGGTACTAAAATGTCTGTCAACACGAGATATAACATTCCAGCAGGTACTAGGGTATTTGTCAACACGAGATATAACATTCCAGCAGGTACTAGGGTATTTGTCAACACGAGATATAACATTCCAGTAGGTACTGGGGTATTTGTCAACACGAGATATAACATTCCAGCAGGTACTGGGGTATTTGTCAACACGAGATATAACATTCCAGCAGGTACTGGGGTATTTGTCAACACGATATATAACATTCCAGCAGGTACTGGGGTATTTGTCAACACGAGATATAACATTCCAGCAGGTACTAGGGTATTTGTCAACACGAGATATAACATTCCAGCAGGTACTAGGGTATTTGTCAACACGAGATATAACATTCCAGTAGGTACTGGGGTATTTGTCAACACGGGTTATAACATTCCAGCAGGTACTAGGGTATTTGTCAACACGAGATATAACATTCCAGCAGGTACTAGGGTATTTGTCAACACGAGATATAACATTCCAGCAGGTACTAGGGTATTTGTCAACACGAGATATAACATTCCAGTAGGTACTAGGGTATTTGTCAACACGGGTTATAACATTCCAGCAGGTACTAGGGTATTTGTCAACACGAGATATAACATTCCAGCAGGTACTAGGGTATTTGTCAACACGAGATATAACATTCCAGCAGGTACTAGGGTATTTGTCAACACGAGATATAGGTGTTGATTCACCGGGAATTCTCCCGGTCCGGGTCTTTACCAGATGGCGACCCGGCTCCGGCTCCCTGGCGTGGGAGTGTCAGAGACTTATGTCTCCCATGGGAGGGGGTACCCCTCATCGGCGGGACCAACTGGCCCCAGGCCTAGCCACATTCCCCACCAGCACGAGGCATGGAGGTAGTTAGATGCTAGGCCTCTCTGGTCTGCCACCTTCCCTAACGGGAAGGGCAGGCTTACGAGCTGCAGATGGTAGCAAGCTCCAGCCTTGGCACCTACCCTGCCCTAGAAGGGCTGGACATGGTGATCGACGAGATATAATATTACAGCAGGTACTAGGGTATTTGTCAACACGAGATACAACATTCCAGCAGGTACTATGATATTTGTCAACACGAGATATAACATTCCAGCAGGAACTATGGTATTTGTCAACACGAGATATAACATTCCAGCAGGTACTATGGTATTTGTCAACACGAGATACAACATTCCAGCAGATACTGGTGTATTGTAACACATTTTTACCTGAAGTGACTTAACAGTCTGCTAACACACAGATACCTGTTTTAAGTGCTAGATAGGCAGGGTCACGAGAGATGTAAGGAAACTTGCCAATAATAATAATAATAGCCAGGATATGTAAAAAGTAATGATCATGTCTCATTGTGATCTCATCTTCTATAATACATTACAATTAAATAAATTTTCTTTGCAATATGTAGGTGATATAACAATAAAGAACAATTAAAAAACGTAATTAACACATCGAGATTACAAAAATTAGGTAGTCACTGCTAGCCCTCCATCTATAGTAGTCACTGCTAGCCCTCCATCTATGGTAGTCACTGCTAACCCTCCATCTATGGTAGTCACTGCTAACCCTCCATCTATGGTAGTCACTGCTAACCCTCCATCTATGGTAGTCACTGCTAACCCTCCATCTATGGTAGTCACTGCTAACCCTCCATCTATGGTAGTCACTGCTAACCCTCCATCTATGGTAGTCACTGCTAACCCTCCATCTATGGTAGTAACTGCTAACCCTCCATCTATGGTAGTCACTGCTAACCCTCCATCTATGGTAGTCGCTGCTAACCCTCCATCTATGGTAGTCGCTGCTAACTCTCCATCTATGGTAGTCACTGCTAACCCTCCATCTATGGTAGTCATTGTTAACCCTCCATCTATGGTAGTCACTGTTAATCCTCCATTTATGGTAGTCACTGCTAACCCTCCATCTATGTCCTGAGAGAGGAGTATTGGGCCTCACTACTGATCCTTTAAATAAACACTGCCATAAAGACAGTGTATTCAGGGCTTAAGCCACCTAAATCTTGGCTTAGGACCCCGTAGTCTTCAAGCGAGGCGCCTTGAATCTGACGAAAAGCTCTTGATCAGAGGAGCTGAAACTATCTACCCTTAGATAAAATCTTGATTACCCTGCCATTCAGGGTTGCCAGACTGGGGGGAAGAGCCCCCTTCCCCACTTGTAGTGGGTAATATAAAACGCCATGGGGGAAAGTGCGAGAATTTTTTTTCATGGGATAATTTTTTATAAACGGTGTTGAGGGTAGGGGAAAGGGGGGTCAGTTAAAAACAGGGGGATTTTGAGTCCTCTGTAACAACCTCTTTAGTATTTTCTCCACAGATCTGTTAAAAAATGCTAATGAAGCTTTGTGACATTGGTTAGTAAGTTTATTTAGGTACAGGTCCACATAGTACATTTATCATACATAATGTAAATTACCTACAACAACCCAAAAAAGTCAAAGTGACTTATTTCCACCGAAGTGTTTGTAATATTATTTAAACCTTAAAAGTTTAAGGGGCACGTAAGTTCCCTCCGTCCTCTAATAACATGTTCATTTTTCCACTATAATCTACCTTGTCCATAATTACTATCGCATTTGCTTTCTCTGTTTCGTAAGATGAAGTCCAGGATCTTTACTTAATTCATGGTATAACTTAAATCTTTGAGGAAAAGTGTTGGAGAGGTCTCAGCTTCGCTAAGACCTTCATCAGGAAACAATTGTCCTGTTTCCTAATGAATTTTACTTAACCCTAACGGTGCCCCATGGCCTGGTGCCTAAAGCTCTCGCTTCACACTGAGAGGGTCTGGGTTCGATTCCCAGCGAGGGTAGAAACATTGGTCTTGTTTCTTTATACCGGTTGTCTATGTTCACCCATCAGTAAAACGGGTACCTGGGTGTGGGTCGCATCCTGGGACAAAACTGACCTAATTTGCCCGAAATGCTCAGCATAACAAGCGGCTTTCTATATAGTAGTATGTCATTGATGTCAGCTAGGCCGGTATACCTTGTACATGTACTTGTAGTAAATAAAGATATTATTATTATTATTATTATTAATAAGGTCATCTCAATAACTGGCACCCGTGTTGAGGAGCACTTGCCTTGTTTCTCGACGAATAAAATAGAAGGAAGCAAGACATTGCACAGTCCTCTCAAAAACAAGTTGTCGAGAGCTTAAGACTCGTGTCACGACTCTGTCCTGACGAATATTATAACAAAGTATTTCACCAGCACAATACCGTGACTGGAACAATACACAAATAACTCTCATATATGAGAATGAAACTTATGACGACGTTTCGGTCAGACCGAAACATTATAAGTTTCATTGTCAAATGCGCCGGTTATTTGTGTATATCGCTTTTGATGTGTGTGGCCACTGAGAGCAACAGTATTTCTGATTGGTGGTGAAAAGCTTACCGTCTAGTGCAGTAGATAAGCTTTAACCCATATTAACCAACCCACCTGTGGAATTTTTTTTTATAATTTTCCTAAATTCAACATGTGTAAATATGAATAATATAATAATTGTATATTAAAATGTGACACTGATTTGACCCTTCAAGAAATTTGGTGTTAAGGAGGGTGTGCAGCGGCCGCGGAGTGATAGAAGACGCCATATTGAATTAAGGTGCGAGCACTCTGTTAATAGTGAAATTTAATCCGGTGTCATCGAGGCCGTAATTGGGTGTTTCGGCCCGAATTTGTAATAAGTACCCGTGTTAATGTCCCCTTCTGAAGAACTGGGGCAGGAAATTTGCAGGACCTCCAGAATTACGTGTGGATGGTGGAAAATAAGGAGACTACGCAATCACTCATTTAGATTTCTCGCTGGCCAGTGTAGGTTTCTATATGTTAGGTAGGCGTTGTGGGGTGATCCAACTACAATAATTAAATGGTAAGTGGTAATACGAATTTCTTTTCTAATAACACTATTGTATTATATGTATTGTACCATAATTATATTCTGTGCATCCAGGAAGCCAAATAATATACAGTTCACACTATTTTATAATTTACCATTATTGATATTAATATTTAATATTGTAATTTTTAATTTAATGTCAGGTCAAGCTTTTTTGTGAGTGGTAGAGGAGTGGGCATCGAAGGAGTGACAGTCCTGTGACTAAGTACCACTTACCTCACCCAAATTACTTGCACGTAATAATTCAAGTAATACCCTGTAAACCTCGTGCAGGTAATTTCTCACACCACCAACCATTTCTCGTAAATATTCTGAGGAGTATTTGCTCTCTTGATGTACGTGCGCTGAGAGCATCAGTGTGTGCTATGGTACATATATCTCAGTTTATAAACACTATGGTCCCCTGTTTGTGATTACAGTATTTTCCATTGGTGGTGAAGAGATGGCATGACTGTCGTGTAGTCGATAGGCTTTAAACTTTAACCAATCATTTTATCAATTAAAACATGAAGTGCCACTTATTTTGTGAATATGATTTTGTAGAATATAAAACGCTCAAGAAGTGGCCCGGCACTCAAAAAAAAAAAAAAAATCTAATCATAAGTGTATTAAAGTGGAAATAATTGAGACGTCACTGTCGGCTCCATCCTCGGCTGTTGTGGCACCAAAACTAACTTTTGTATATAAATTATCATCATGCAACTGTAATACATCCTTCATATTTTTGTTATAGTGTATATGATAAATAGTTCAGAAAACCGACAAGTTGCAGAGTGAGACACTTGTGCAACATTTTCGAATATTTATGCATATAAATCAATCTTATTCCAATACAATAATAATTCCAATACTGCATGGAATCAATGTGTTGAGTCCATCAATCTTCAAGACTGATGGACTAAACACATTGATTCCAGGCTGAGGGACTGATTACCTCAAACTCCTCTATTTCCACCGTTCTTCTTTGTATTTTATTGATGAAGTCACTGTGTGGCATAACGTTTCATCAAAAAACATTCCAAAATGTTGAACAAATGTCTCATTCTTCCGTTATATATATATCTTTATTTAGTACAAGTACATGTACAAGGTATACAGTCCTAGCTGACATCAATGACATACTACTATATAGAAAGCCGCTTATTATGCAGAGCATTTCCCGCAAATTAGGTCAGTTTTGTCCCAGGATGCGACCCACACCAGTCCACTAACACCCAGGTACCCATTTTACTGATGGGTGAACATAGACAACCTGTGTAAAGAAATACGGCAAATGTTTCAACCCTCGCTCGGAATCGAACCCAGACCCTCGCGGTGTGTGGCGAGAGCTTTAGCCAGCAGTCCATGAGGCACCCACTATAAATCTTATTTTAAAAATATGTATATTGTTAATAAATATTAATGATATTAATCTGCATAAGTGTACTCTGCTACGTTCCAAATTATATACAGTGCCAGAAGGGTGTATGATTTTCCTACTGGGAATATGACTCATATAAAGTTTAGTCATTTTTGTTGTTTTCTGACATTACTAACAAAGACTGCTCATGTTTGTGGCATTCATGACAAGACGCAGTTCGTTGTTTAGTTCATAATAATTTACATGTTTAGTAGTTTTATTTTTCCTCTTTACTAAGTGCAATTTCAAACGCCTTATTATAAATTCTGTCTACAGTATTCCTAAAATATACTTGTACACAAGTGATATTTAATTGTCTATGAAATTATTATTATTATTATTATTATTATCGATGCGAATTCACTTCAAGTACAGACTTTGGTAGTTGAAGGGAAGCTCATATAAAGCTTTGATAAAACTGGAATGAAGATAAAAGGCTATAGAATGGATCAAGGGATTGTGAATTATTCTCATAGTTTAATTAGGAACTTGCTTGAGTTGTACAAGATGCTGCACTTCCCTAGGCTACCTTGACATCGTGTGAAGACATAACCTGATGCTCCACTTCCCTAGGCTGCCTCGACACCGTGTGAAGACGTAACCTGATGCTCCACTTCCCTAGTCTACCTTGACACCGTGTGAAGACGTAACCTGATGCTCCACTTCCCTAGTCTACCTTGACACCGTGTGAAGACATAACCTGATGCTCCACTTCCCTAGGCTGCCTCGACACCGTGTGAAGACGTAACCTGATGCTCCACTTCCCTAGTCTACCTTGACACCGTGTGAAGACATAACCTGATGCTCCACTTCCCTAGGCTGCCTCGACACCGTGTGAAGACGTAACCTGATGCTCCACTTCCCTAGTCTACCTTGACACCGTGTGAAGACGTAACCTGATGCTCCACTACCCTAGGCTACCTTGACACCGTGTGAAGACGTAACCTGATGCTCCACTACCCTAGTCTACCTTGACACCGTGTGAAGACGTAACCTGATGCTCCACTACCCTAGGCTACCTTGACACCGTGTGAAGACATAACTTGATGCTCCACTTCAATAGGCTACCTTGACACCGTGTGAAGACATAACCTGATGCTCCACTTCAATAGGCTACCTTGACACCGTGTGAAGACATAACCTGATGCTCCACTTCCCTAGTCTACCTTGACACCGTGTGAAGACGTAACATGATGCTCAACTTCCCTAGGCTACCTTGACACCGTGTAAAGACATAACCTGATGCTCCACTTCCCTAGTCTACCTTGACACCGTGTGAAGACGTAACCTGATGCTCCACTACCCTAGGCTACCTTGACACCGTGTGAAGACGTAACCTGATGCTGCACTTCCCTAGTCTGTCTTGACACCGTGTGAAGACGTAACCTGATGCTGCACTTCCATAGGCTGCCTCGACACCGTGTGAAGACGTAACCTGATGCTGCACTTCCCTAGGCTACCTTGACACCGTGTGAAGACGTAACCTGATGCTCCACTTCCCTAGGCTGCCTCGACACCGTGTGAAGACGTAACCTGATGCTGCACTTCCCTAGGCTACCTTGACACCGTGTGAAGACGTAACCTGATGCTCCACTTCCCTAGGCTACCTTGACACCGTGTAAAGACAACCTGATGCTCACTTCCCTAGGCTACCTTGACACCGTGTAAAGACAACCTGATGCTCACTTCCCTAGGCTACCTTGACACCGTGTAAATACACCCTGATGCTCACTTCCCTAAGCTACCTTGACACCGTGTAAAGACAACCTGATGCTCACTTCCCTAGGCTACCTTGACACCGTGTAAAGACAACCTGATGCTCCACTTCCCTAGGCTACCTTGACACCGTGTAAAGACAACCTGATGCTCCATTTCCCTAGTCTACCTTGACACCGTGTGAAGACGTAACCTGATGCTCAACTTCCCTAGGCTACCTTGACACCGTGTAAAGACATAACCTGATGCTCCACTTCCCTAGTCTACCTTGACACCGTGTGAAGACGTAACCTGATGCTCCACTACCCTAGGCTACCTTGACACCGTGTGAAGACGTAACCTGATGCTGCACTTCCCTAGTCTGTCTTGACACCGTGTGAAGACGTAACCTGATGCTGCACTTCCCTAGGCTGCCTCGACACCGTGTGAAGACGTAACCTGATGCTGCACTTCCCTAGGCTACCTTGACACCGTGTGAAGACGTAACCTGATGCTCCACTTCCCTAGGCTGCCTCGACACCGTGTGAAGACGTAACCTGATGCTGCACTTCCCTAGGCTACCTTGACACCGTGTGAAGACGTAACCTGATGCTCCACTTCCCTAGGCTACCTTGACACCGTGTAAAGACAACCTGATGCTCACTTCCCTAGGCTACCTTGACACCGTGTAAAGACAACCTGATGCTCACTTCCCTAGGCTACCTTGACACCGTGTAAAGACACCCTGATGCTCACTTCCCTAGGCTACCTTGACACCGTGTAAAGACAACCTGATGCTCACTTCCCTAGGCTACCTTGACACCGTGTAAAGACAACCTGATGCTCCACTTCCCTAGGCTACCTTGACACCGTGTAAAGACAACCTGATGCTCCACTTCCCTAGGCTACCTTGACACCGTGTAAAGACAACCTGATGCTCCACTTCCCTAGGCTACCTTGACACCGTGTAAAGACAACCTGATGCTCCACTTCCCTAGGCTACCTTGACACCGTGTAAAGACAACCTGATGCTCCATTTCCTAGGCTACCTTGACACCGTGTAAAGACAACCTAATAGAGCTCTAGACAGAGCAAAACTTTATTTCAGTGAAAGTGTTTTACATGTTAGCAATACACCACGTCAGCCTACAATGAGACTGCTTTACTCTTTTTAGTCTTCATTCTTTTTACTAATTTTATTTTCCATATAGACAACTAGATACAGTTAGATACGCGGTAAATTACGTGCCTTATTGCTACTTAAAATTTCTCTTCGGTGCTATGACATCTACCTACCTACCTACCTAGTACATGCTGGAAAGATTTCTTTTTCACTACAGCTAATATAACTTCCACCTCCTCGCACATTGCACTAAGTTCTTTAGTGCCAGATTAAGCGTATCATATGATTGAAGCAATATATCATCAATGTACTGCACAGACTACACCAGCAGGTGAATCGATATTAACGACTGTGTTCATCAAAACATTTGACACAACGGGGCTGAGGGCAGACACCCTCTTGGAGTATACCCACTTCACTTCTAAGCAACTTTAGTATTTTACCTGCAACAATACTCTAGTTCGTCTGTCTCAGATATTCATTAATCCGCATCAATAGCTTGTCTTTAACTTCCATCTCTAATAAGTCATCACGGATGGGCAATTTTCAAAGTTCCTTTCAAGTCAACGACGGTGATTACATTACGTTTTAAGAAAGGTTTTGTTGCAATATACACTGCTTTAACTTTTCATGAATCCTTTAACGCAGTATAATGTATCATCTAGAGTTTACGATAATCACTTCAACATTATTCTCTACTTGACAATTTACGTAAGCATGAGGTGCGACAGGCATGAGTGCCTTTGTCTCTCTTCCTCCAGATATGGGGATGACAGTGGCCATCTTCCATTCTTCAAAGATTTTCCCAGATAAATAAGACGTTTAAATTGTACTCTATATTTCCACCTCAATTGGTGGATCAACTGTTTTATCTGTGTTTTGAATGTTTTATACTATATTTTCTGCTTTTTATGTAGTTGTTTGTGCTTCTCCTAAATGTCATCTATTAGATCAGCCCAGGGTGATTCACGGGCCTATCCCTTCTTGAATTTTGCTTTCCCTTGGAGTCCGGATGTGTCGCTTGTATGATCTTTCCGGTGGCTAGTATGATTTCCTTTCATTATTTGGACATGCTTCTCTGTGTACGCTTGCCACGAAACTGTTCCACATCTCCTTTCTAGCTGGAGTTCTGACATTTTTCGTCACTGTCTTTAAGAACTCGGTGTTCCCATTCGAGGGGTACTGTTTCCATTGTGCACTGCATTTAACTAACCTAGTACATATTTTTCTTTCATTGTAACAGCTTTAATCTATTTCCATTTTCTTTTTTTTTAGCATAATTTTGTCTTGCCAATGTAGGTAACATCGTCTCCTTAAAGTTCACTGCCACTTGATCAAGCAGTTCTAGAACAAGTTTCATATCAGTCACAAATAGAATTACTAATATCGGCAACGGTATCTTATTCTTACACGGGCAAGTAAACCAGAAAATACAGTAACTGCAACAGCAACTGGAGAAAGAATGACAAAAGATCTGTTGCGAAATCAAGTGGAGCAACAGACTGAAGTACAAAAGCAGATACAAAAGCAGCAACTAGGATAGCAGGATTGCTGATGACGGTAACAAAAACTAAAAAAAAAAATTGACTAATACACACAGTCAAGAGAAATATAGTAATAAATGCAATTAAGAGAAATGTGATTAATAACACTGGTCTGCATTTGGAATGTTTTTAATTTTTATTTTTATTCATGCTTGCGATCTTACATATTCTTGGGCTGCTGATTGTAAATATCTAAACCATTTTGCTCTATCACGTAAGGATTTTGAACAAAACACAAATTAATGATAATAAAAAATGTAAACTCCATGGGGAAGTGGAACAGAATTCTTCCTCCGTAAGCCATGCGTGTCGTAAGAGACGACTAAAATGCCGGGAGCAAGGGGCTAGTAACTCCTTCTCCTGTATATATTACTAAATGTAAAAGGAGAAACTTTCGTTTTTTCCTTTTGGGCCACCCTGCCTCGGTGGGAAATGGCCGACGTGTTGAAAGAAATAAAAAATGTGAATTTTTAATAAATTGTTACTTTATTAAAATTAGGCAAGTAATCATGGAAAAGCACATTCTGTTAGTTTTAAGAACATATGAATTCCAAATCAACATGAATCAAATCAAATGATTTTATTAAAAAAATATGCTCCTAATGGTTAGCCTGCATAATGAATCAAAGGAAGGAGGAGCGCTTTGATTTTCGATTGTGCTGTGCATCGAGACCATTACGTTTCAATGACCAGTAATCCGCCATCATGCTGACATTCCATTTGCCCTGGTATCGAGTTTCCATTCTGCAAATATCCTGATGGAACCACTCTCCTTGTTCCTCGCAGAAGTCCGCACAATTGTTGGGAAAATTATCAAAATGTGAGTGCAAAAAGTGCATCTTCACACTCATTCTAGACCGAAGTTGTTGGAAACTTGAAATCAGGTCTTGGATCATTTTTTTTCATATTCGGGGGAGCGCCTGTTTCCCAGGAGGTTGTGCACAATCTGCTTGAATGAAAACCAGGCATTCACCTCGACACCTGCTAATGCTTCATCAATTCCCGAATCTGAGGGCCAACAAAGATTCCTGCCTTTAGCTTGCCTTCACTTATACGAGGAAACTTTGACTCCAGGTACTTGAAAGCAGTTCCATTCTTGTTCAAAGCCTTCACAAAATTTTTCATAAGCCCTAATTTGATGTGGAGTGGTGGCAGCAGAATTTTCTTGGGGTCAACTAGTGGCACAGTTTTCACGTTGTGATTTCCGGGTAAGAAGCTGGTTCTTGGTGGCCAGTCTTTTTGTTCATGGTGCTGGCTGTCTGCCCTACTATCCCAAAGACAGAAAACAGGGATACTTGGCGTATCCACTTTCTCATTTACTTATGTTTTACGAAAAGAGAAAAGTAATGTTTCCGTATAACTTGACAACCTGATGTGATAGAGATGAATAAAAAAACACAATGAATCACTATTTTCCATATATATACCGAAAAAGATATCATAGAGTTAATAAAAAAAATCATGCTGACCAGTGTTATAGAAGACAAAAAATATTCACATGGATCAAAGAAAAGAAATACCTCAGCAGAATGACCAAACATTTTCACAAGAGGATCTTAACCTTCCGAACTAAATAAAATAGAAATTTGCCTCCATCTCGCTACTGAAGACGTGAAACTCAGATCATGTGGAAAAATACATTTATGTACAGTTAAGGACATTTATTATAGGAAACGTTTCGCCACTTGTAGCTTGTGTTCTAATGTGAAGTCACTCGTGGCGAAACGTTTCCTTTAATAAATGTCCTGTACATAAGTGTATTTTTCCACACCTTGACGGTATCTCCATAACATTTTACAACACAGATTATAAACATCAGCGCCTCACAGAACTCCCGTGGAATTACACTCACATAAATGTAATCAGAACCTTCATCAGGCTGATATTCCTTTAACATTTGTTGAAAAATGACGCAGACGTAATGGCGTTGCAGGAAACACCAGCGCACACGGCGTATGCTCTAAGATACAGCATATATGACATATACTGCACACGGCGTATGCTCTAAGATACAGCATATATGACATATACTGCACACGGCGTGTGCTCTAAGATACAGCATATATGACATATACTGCACACGGCGTGTGCTCTAAGATACAGCATATATGACATATACTGCACACGGCGTGTGCTCTAAGATACAGCATATATGACATATACTGCACACACAGTGCTAATAACATGAAAGAACTTACATTATATGTTCACGAAGGTGCTCATTTGGCAGCAAATTTTAGAATATTAACTTTATGGTTACACTTGACACTTTATTTAGTGAATGTTATCAATGTTAACATTATTTAGTGTTATCAATGTTTACATTCCTGTTGGCACACTGAAGAATGACGGGTTTTCACAGCTCCTCTGAACAGCACTTTGTATGGCCCAAATAGGTATAGAAAGGAACATTGAAGTCACTGTCTACTTCATCGGCTCATACAAGCAGCATCCGTCTACCAACAAGTAAAAGTTATCCTATCGCCGAGTCTCCTACCCACATCACTGAGAAACAGATACACGCAGGATTTATGCCCAAACACACTCAATTTATTTAGGCCTGCTGCAGTGTTCCTCCTTTCTTATGTTCTTATTTCCTGGGGAAATCTCAGCATTAACTGGGTTCTCAGGCCCCCAATGCAGTCAACTGTACTTTGCAACCTGCTGTTTCAACTCATCATGGCCCTTTGCAGCACAACAGAGGTAAGTTTAGTGGTGTTTTTTTCCAGGAGTGTCCATGGTGGTCAAGTTTCACCCTGGGTTCCATGTGGGTGAGTATAGAGGCGTCACATTCTCGCCTCGCGCCACACCTGTGGCCCAGCTCCTCACCACTCTCTCTGCTGTCTCCGTGTATATCCGGCCAAATCTGTGCATCTGAATGGAGTGAGCCACTCAAAGCCACATGGATGATCAATGTTCTTGCCACGCAGGTGCCTCACTCTAACCATGCCTGTGAGCTACCTGAAGTTTCCTACAGCTTCTTACTGTTATTCTCAAGCTACTGTAGACTGAGGTGAGTTTTAGTGTTTTCTCCTGCGTGTTACTGTCTCCACGTGTTCTATTAGCAGTGCAGCCAGCCTCCACACACATGTGCCTCAGTGCAGCCAGCCTCCACACACATGTGCCTCAGTGCAGCCAGCCTCCAGACACATGTGCCTCAGTGCAGCCAGCCTCCACACACATGTGCCTCAGTGCAGCCAGCCTCCACACACATGTGCCTCAGTGCAGCCAGCCTCCAGACACATGTGCCTTAGTGCAGCCAGCCTCCACACACATGTGCCTCAGTGCAGCCAGCCTCCACACACATGTGCCTCAGTGCAGCCAGCCTCCACACACATGTGACTCAGTGCAGCCAGCCTCCACACACATGTGCCTCAGTGCAGCCAGCCTCCACACACATGTGCCTCAGTGCAGCCAGCCTCCACACACATGTGCCTCAGTGCAGCCAGCCTCCACACACATGTGCCTCAGTGCAGCCAGCCTCCACACACATGTGCCTCAGTGCAGCCAGCCTCCAGACACATGTGCCTTAGTGCAGCCAGCCTCCACACACATGTGCCTCAGTGCAGCCAGCCTCCACACACATATGACTCAGTGCAGCCAGCCTCCACACACATGTGCCTCAGTGCAGCCAGCCTCCACACACATGTGCCTCAGTGCAGCCAGCCTCCACACACATGTGACTCAGTGCAGCCAGCCTCCACACACATGTGCCTCAGTGCAGCCAGCCTCCACACACATGTGACTCAGTGCAGCCTGCCTGAGCTGCCTACACCCTCCCTGCACTCGTCCACAGCCACACACACACACACACACACACACACACACTATTCAAAGTCCTCACTTCCCTGCATTCTGTCCAGCTAATTCTGCCATCAGTTTGCTGTTCTATAACCACATGTTCTTAAATGCCTTAATGTTCATTTTTGCATAGAAAAGCATAATGTTGTTAGTGCAAACCAATGTTGTAACCATGATACCACATGTTTAATTGTGGATGTGCTAGAATTTTTGTATGTGTGGGCTGTGCCTAGACAATGTAACACAGCCCTCAATGTTACAGGTAACACTCCAATTTAACCACCTGCACACTGACTCTACAGTCAGTCCTGGCATCAGATGTTAACCGTGCACCCTGTACGGAGAACTATGCTTGCCAACTCTCATTGACATCACACCACCTGAGTCGTCTCGCCTACAACTCCCACACGTAGTTATTCTCTGGCACCACCAAGTCGTCCTGCCACGGCATGCTGAATCACCCCTGCTGAGGACTGCCTGCCACTTAACTGTCACTGGACTGTCACAGTCTGTAGGCCTTGTTCCAGTATGCCAAGCTCCCACGACGTCTCACTCACCGGCACCACCAGGTCGTGCCACCAGATGCGTGAACCCTGTAGTGACTACCATGACGTTATTGCCTTTCAACACTGTTCCCAGTCGAGACCCCTGTCTGGCTACGCAGCTCAGCCTTAGTGATGTCTCCTGACATCTTGCACCATCTGTGGGTCCAGTCCCAGAATGGCATATTTCCTCCTGCTAGAGTTCCCCCACTCCATTTTTTAGGCACCCCCTCCCTTTTATTTTCTTCCCCCTTTTAAAAAGTTTTTCTTTGTTGTATGTAACATTCTGTCATTCATTCCTATAAATCTAATGAAAGCAGGGGTGCCGTGGGCACAATAAGGGAACACTGTATCAATGTCCGTGGCTCCAGATTATTCAATATCTTACCAGAAAATATCAGAAACACTGTATACCTGGAGAGGGTTTCTGGGGTCAATGCCCCCGCGGCCCGGTCTGTAACCAGGCCTCATGGTGGATCAGGGCCTGATCAACCAGGCTGTTACTGCTGGCCGCACGCAAACCGACGTACGAATCACAGCCCGGCTGATCAGGTACTGACTTTAGGCGCCTGTCCAAAGCCTTCTTGAAGACAGCCAGGGGTCTATTGGCAATCCCCCTTATGTATGCTGGGAGGCACTTGAACAGTCTTGGGCCTCTGACACTTATTGTGTTGTCTCTTATCGTGCTAGTGACGCCCCTGCTTTTCATTGGGGGGATGTTGCATCGTCTGCCGAATCTTTTGATTTTATAGGGAGTAATTTGCATGTGCAAATTTGGTACTAATCCCTCTAGGATTTTCCAAGTGTATATAATCATGTATCTCTCCCGCCTGCGTTCCATGGAGTACAGGTCGAGGAACTTCAAATGTTCCCAGTAATTTAGGTGTTTTATCGCACTTATGTGTGCCGTGAAAGTTCTCTGTACATTTTCTAGGTCAGCAATTTCACCTGCCTTGAAAGGTGCTGTTAGTGTGCAGCAATATTCCTGTCTAGATAGAACAAGCGACCTGAAGAGTGTCATCATTGGCTTGGCATCACTAGTTTTGAAGGTTCTCATTATCCATCCTGTCATTTTTCTAGCAGATGCGATTGATACAATGTTGTAGTCATTGAAAGTGACATCCTCTGACATTATCACCCCCAGGTCTTTTACATTAGTTTTTCGCTCTACTGTGTGGTTGGAATTTGTTTTATACTCCGATATAGTTTTAATTACCTCACGTTTTCCCTATCGGAGTAATTGAAATTTCTCATCATTGAACTTCATATTGTTTTCTGCAGCCCATTTAAAGATTTGGTTGATGTCAGCTTGGAGTCTTGCAGTGTCTTGAATCGAGGACACAGTCATGCAAATTCGGGTGTCATCTGTAAAGGAAGACACTGTGCTGTGGCTTACATCCCTGTCTATGTCAGATATGAGGATGAGGAACAAGATGGGAGCGAGTCCTGTGCCATGTGGAAAAGAGCTTGAGTATACCTCGTGTGCCACAGAATTAATTTTTTCTAGACATAGGTTTGAATCCGTGTTGCTTAGGATATCTTCCCAGTTTATATCATTTAGGACCTGGTTGACCTGATCCTACCTTATGTTTTTGTTATTGAAGTTGAATTTGGTGAATTTTCCCTCGTGACTGATCACATTTTGTTGGTTTGGGGCCCCGCACATACCTGTCTGAACCTCTATTATGTTGTGATCTGAGTATATTGTTTTTGATATGGTAATACTTCGTATCAGATCATCATTGTTAGTGAAGATGAGGTCCAGTGTATTCTCCAGTCTTGTTGGTTCTATTATTTGCTGGTTTAAGGTGAATTTGATGCAGAGATTTAAGAGTTCGTGTGTGTGTGTGTTTTCATCTGAGCTGCCTCCTGGTGTTATCTCTGCTACCACATTATTTGCTACATTCCTCTATTTTAGGCGCCTTAAGTTGAAATCCCCCAGGAACAAGATGTTTAGGGCAGGAGCTGGAAGATTTTCCAGGCAGTAGTTTATTTTCAAAAACTGTTCCTGGAATTGTTGAAAAGTTGCATCCGGAGGCTTGTATACAACCACAATGACCAGGTTTAGTTTGGTTTGGTTTTGGTTGGAACAAGTGTAGCCGTCTTCAAGAGGAATTTGGACAAGTATTTTTCCCAGGTGCCAGATCAACCAGGCTGGTGACCAGCCTAGTTGACCAGGTAAGCACCAGACGAGCTCCAAAAGTAGAAAAATTCTCGGAACTCATCAAGGTATATCAAATGTAAAGCATCCACGTCAGTGTAGCGTTCCTTATAAGAGAGATTTATTCCATCATTTGTCATGGTCGGGGCAAGCAAATGCCACCTAGGCTTTGTGTTGCCCTCTGGTGGGCCAAGTTCAAACTTAGAGCTCACCTCCCAAGAATTATCATTTGCCTACCAGATTTTTACTCTGATATATCTGGTGGCAGCGGAAAAAACCTTATCATCACGACACCATGATGGCTACAAGTAACTTTATCGATATCTGATGCGTAGTTAAATATCAAGTAGTTATTACCCGCCACAAGGTCATCCCTGATTAATTTGTTTCTTCTGACATCTATTTCAGCACGGAAAAAAGTTATTTATGGTAGTCCCTGGAGGTAGATGGACCATGGAGGTTGATGGTTCATGGAGGCTGATGGTTTATGGCTTATGGAGGTTGATGGTTAATGGAAGTGGATGGCTTATGGAGGTTGATGGTTCATGGAGGTTGATGGTATATGAAGGTTGATGGTTCATGGAGGTTGATGGTATATGAAGGTTGATGGTTCATGGAGGTTGATGGTATACGAAGGTTGATGGTTCATGTAGGTTGATGGTATATGAAGGTTGATGGTTCATAGAGGTTGATGGTATATGAAGGTTCATGGTTCATGGAGATTGATGGTATACGAAGGTTGATGGTTCATGGAGGTTGATGGTATACGAAGGTTGATGGTTCATGGAGGTTGATGGTATATAAAGGTTGATGGTTCATGGAGGTTGATGGTATATGAAGGTTGATGGTTCATGGAGGTTGATGGTATATGAAGGTTGATGGTTCATGGAGGTTGATGGTATATAAATGTTGATGGTTCGTGGAGGTTAATAGTTCATGGGTAAATGATTCTTAAGAGGTAGATGGACCATGGAGGTTGATGGTTTGTGTGTTGAATGGAGGGTTCATGGAGCGTTATGGAAGATTTAGATTTTACCACCGAAGTGGCTAGTTTATTGTGCACCTTATATCCATCCTGTGGAGGGCAGCGCAAGAGCATATGGATACACAAAAGGCCCAGGAACTAGGGCCCCAAAAGGGTTATCAGGTGTACATTAGGATTTATATCTACAGTTCACTTATCTATTACAAGCAAATTTATAAAATTTGCTTAGTATATCTGGTATCTTATTTTCATTAATAAGATATCTTGACATGTCACATAGTGTTATTATACTGTCTATCTCTATATTCCTCAATAAGTGGACAATTAAGCACATAGTGTTCAAGACAGTGACCATATGCCTGACCACATAATTTGCATTTGGTTTGATCATCTGTGTGTCTCCCAAACTGCCAGAAGTACTTGAAGCCAAGCCTAAGCCTGGCCACTACAACATCAGTCAGTCTGTTCACATTGCAAGTTGCTCCATAAACATACTTATCTACGTTCATGCTATCATAGTGGGTTATATATCTACTCAGGCTTCTAATTGCATTCCTATAACATTCATTTTCATTATTTACTTCTCTCCTAATATTATTCCTAATGCTAGACACAGATATACCTGGAGTTTACCTGGAGGGTTATATTCTACATTCTCCTTCTGGGTACTCTTCTTGGCTAACATATCAACTTTATCATGAAGTAGTAATCCAATGTGTGATGGGATCCATAGAAATTGTACATTAATTCCTTTTTCCCGGATTTTTTAGTATCTATACCTGGCTTCTCCAATGAACATGTTGTTAAGAGTCATTATATGAGTCAAGAGCCTTCAATGATGACATAGAATCAGTAATGATGATAGAGTCAAGCTCAGTGTCATAAGTTAGCTTTAGCGTCATTAGGATTGCAAACAATTCAGTTTGCAGTGTAGACGCCCAGTTGTTAATTCTTATGCCTAGTTCAACAAATTTATTATTGTTCTTAACTAGGGAGGTGGCAGCAAGAGCAGATGCAGCCCTGCCAGAAGACTCCTGTTTAGATCCATCAGTGTATATAACTTGTGATAACTTATTACTACCAGCTAGGCGAGAAATTTCTTCTTGAGCAGTTGCTTTAACAAGTGATTTAAGGAAGGGATTACTAGCAATGAGCTTCTTGGGAGGGACTTGCAGGTATGTGATATTAAATGAACACATCTTCCATGGAGGGGTGAAATGCTCTTGTTGTCTACAGTGATACAGTTCATGCAGGTTAAAAACTTAATATAATTGCATGTTTTTCACAATCCATTTAGATCTGTGTGTATTTACTTCTAGATATTTAGTAAGATTCATAGTGACAGTGTCTGGTTCATTTCTTAACATGCTTATACCGAGTACAGTGTTAATTTCAATAATCCTATCACTGATACTAGAAATACCAAGCTCCTTCCTCATATTAAGAACTTTTGTAGATTTGGGACAGCCAAGAATAATTCTGCATTAACTCCAAGGGTCGAAGAGAACTTTCTCTAGCTAATATCAACATGGGAGCAGCAGCATAATCAATTAAGGACCTAACATAGGCTATTTACATCATTCTCGCGATTCTCACATTAGCACCATAGTTGGGGTTGTAGCCAGCAACAGCTTTGAGAGAATTTAGCCTATCTTTGCATTTCTTATTTAGTTTAGGTATAGTGGATATATTAAAGGGTACATCTACACCAAGGTATCTGTAAAATGTAACGTAGCTAATGTTTTCACCCTGCATATAGATGGGTGGGGGATGTCGTTTGCTTGTTAATATCTTTGTTTAAGAGGACGATATTATGAGGCCTAATCGATTACAAATTGTTGAACTTCATTAAGAATGGTACTCATCTTCTTATGCCCTGTTGTATGGATCATGATGTCATCAGCATAGCTTATAGCTCTATGTTTAGGAGAGTATTAATCAAAACATTAAATAGCATGGGACTGAGAACTCCTCCCTGCGGTGTACCTAGGAACATTTGTCGTGTGGGGTTCTTGAATGGATTTGGTAATAACACAATCGTAGCTTGGTTGGTAACTTATATATTGGTGATAATAATGGGAGAACACTCAGAGCCTGTGCCTGTTTACTCTACTATCCTGTCTTGAACTGACGCTGGTGAGCGAGGAGCTCACTGCATTCAAAGGGTGACCTCTGACATGGCTTAGGTCAGCAGAAAGACTAGTAACTGACAGTGATCACATGAAAGGCTTGTGACTCAATGGTTGGTAAGATTACTACTACTGACAGCTTGGCCATGTTACGTATGACATCCCGACATACAGCTAATACAAACTAGAGGCGACAGGTGTACGGCTCTGGGCTGATTCTATACAGTGTCAAAGTACACAACAGTTGAACATTATAACTATACATAAGGATATTATCGGGATGGAAATTAATATGATGGATCTTATTGTAATGCATTACAAGGTATGATATATCACAATTCATAGGAATCAATACTCTAAACGGTGGAATAGTACAATAAAAGAGATAAAAAAAATGATCGATCGATCTGTATTCATGTGATCTACGGATTCTGAGAAAATATATTTACAAAGAAGGAAGTGTTTAACAGACAAGGCAAATCTGATGCAATCAAATCTTACTGTTAAATCTCTGAATTCAGAGAGAACGTGAACACACAAAAACTTCTTGAATAATATTAAGTTGATATTGTAGCAAACAGTTGAAATACAATTTAAACTATATTATTCATCTATACAGGTTATTTACATTTAACCCCAACTCTGCTAGTGTGAGATTGACATATACAGAATGATTATCATCTCTGGGAGGATCAAACTGTTGCAATGGGTAACTCAATTTGTGGTTGAGGAAGATCTAAATTGGTATTTACAAATGATACTTGAGGATTACTCATGACTTGTCATGTACGTAGGGAATAACGACATTCAGGTTGATCATCTGATTTATCATTAGAGGTAGAGGGTACAGCATCAGGAGGATTGTCAGAGTCTGTCTCATTTGTCTGGTTGTCAGGGACCTCGTCCTCATCGCATACTAACTTCATATGATCTAAATGCGATTCTTTATACCGACCTGTACTGATTTCTCTAACCTTATACTTATTTCCATTAATATGTTCAACTACTCGATAAGGACCAACAAACTTTTGGTCGACCTTAGGCATTGCAGACGTTTTGTTAAAGTTAGTCAGCAGGACTCTCGAACCTATTTTAACTTTGGTCGGTTTTGCTGGAGTGTTAGTGACTCTAGTAAATTCTGCTGTTGATTTATGAAGTGTTTCTCGGATCCTTCTGAAAACACTTTGAGCTTGGCTGGTACGAGTTGCTATGAAATCATCAGGATTGTAACGGTTGGTAAGATTACTACTACTTAACAACTACTGACACATTTCTTTAGATTCGCTTCTAAAGCCTTGGTAAAGGACAGAGGATACTCTATTTGACAGGTATCCTATTATCCAGCAGAGTAGGCTACCACAAATATTCATTTTGGCTAGTTCATGTAGTATAACGGTTGTGTTTGCGATATCAAATGCAGAATTTAGATCAAGAAATGTGGTAAAACTAGTAGAGGTGTGTGTAGTGAGAAAGGTGGAAATACAATTCTGCACACTTTTACCTTTCATGAACCCATAGAGATGAGGGGAAAGTTGGTGTCTGATTCTGTAGTACAGTCTGTTACGTATCATTCTTTCAAAATTTTTACAAAGACAACTAGTTTTATAGTAGGCCTATCTAGCCTACTATAGGCCTACTAACCTAAATCTTTTATATAATAAGCCAGCCTACCCAGAAGAACTGTTTAACACTAACAATTAAATACTTTTAATAGTTATAGACTAGCTAGTTTAGAGAGTTGTAAAGTGTTGTAAATGACCACCACCATGAAAATCTGTGTAGTCTGCAGAAAGGGTAACAGACGAAGTTATGTCTGGATTGCATGCAATCTCTGTGGTAAATGGTCCCATGGGTCATGCAGGAACTTTAAACCAGCAACCACTTTTGATATAAAATCAGAGAAATGTTTTTGAATCTGCCCAAACGAGATACACCTGTATGAGGAAATTACATCTATATTAAAAGACAAGAACGCCAATAAAATATCCTTCTTGAAAAACATGTCAGCCTGGTATGACAGTTGGGAAAATAAAATGGGTGGGCTGGACAGGGCTGTCTTGGAAGACAGTGCTCCAGAGGGTGCTAGTGTTCTGGAGGACAACGCAACAAATGGAGATAGTGGCCTTGGTGATGAAACAGGTAAAGACAACGTTATTCAATTTACAGATGTACAAAATAGCAATACTACTGAAAATGGAACAAAGGGGATGATGCCTCAGGGAATAGTGTTGACACATTATCAGTAGAAGATTGAGACATTTATGCAACATAGGAGAATTTTCATTGAAGAAACTTTTCGCCACACAGTGGCTTCATCAGTCCAATACAAAGCAGAAAGGTGTTAGGAGAGGAGGAGTTTGAGGTAATCAGTCCCTCTCCTTACACCTTTCTGCTTTGTATTGAACTGATGAAGCCACTGTGTGGCGAAACGTTTCTTCAGTATAGATTCCCATATGTTGCATAAGTGTCTCAATCTTCAACTTGTCGGTTTTAAACCATTTATCACACAATAACAGTAAAAACTGGTGGAAGCACTGATGTCCATACAGGGGCAGTAGGTAGAAAGGAAACAGAAAATGCCCAGCAGCGTCAGAAAAATCCGCAAAAAAATCTAGCAAATCTATTGATCACAGGCAGGAGTTGTAACAATGCCCTCTGACCATCCCAAAAAATGCTGCACTCACATGACAACAGGAGGGTGCAACTCCCCTTCCTGTAACTTATTTCACCCCGAAATGTGTCACTCGTCACTCCATGAAAGAAAATGCTACAACATATACTGCCAGGCACATCATCTAAAGGGGACAAGAAGACACAGACCAGCCAGACTATGGGAAACAAAAGAGGGAAGCCATAACCTCTCCAGAGAAGGAGGTTTTTTAGTGCCAGGAAGGAAAAAAGACTGGCAAGAAATGATAGAAATCTTACACCAACTGAAAACAATTCTGGAGCAGAGGCACAGTCATTTGCCTCCACTCCAGAACAATAGATATTAAAGCCAGCAAATAAAACCCCCCTAAATTCCATCAGTATAACGACATTTGTCTTTGCAAACATACAGGGTCTAAAGCCGTCAACAACAAAATTCCTTACATCAAGGGACTGTTCACAGTCAAATGCAATGTTTGCAGCTTTCACAGAGACCCACATAAAGGATCATTTTAACAACGAAATATGGATCCCAGGTTATAACCTATTCAGATACGACAGACTAAACAGGCAACAAGGGTGTGTTGGCTTGTATGTCACAGAGTCGTTCATTTGCTCAGAACTACTAAACACCTCAAATGATGTAGCTGAAGTTTTGGCAGTAAAGATTGAAAACCAAAACCTTGTCATTGTGGTTGTATACAAGAATCCGGATGCAACTTCCCAGCAATTCCAAGAACAGCTTTTGAAAATTGACCACAGTCTGGAAAATCTCCAAACTCCTGTCCCAAACATCTTGCTACTGGAGGATTTCAACTTGAGACACTTAAAATGGAGGTGCGTAGCAAATATTTTTTTTAGCAGAGATCACCCCAGGAGGCAGCTCAGATGAAAATTCACACACACGAGCTATTAAATCTCTGCACCAAATTCACCTTAAACCAACAAATATTAGAGCCTATAAGACTAGAAAATACACTGGACCTCATCACCAACAACGACGATCTGATCTGATACATAATATAACCATATCAAAGATAATACACTCAAATCCCAACATAATAGAGGTACAGACATGTATGCACAGGCCTCCTGACCAGCAAAATGTGAACAGTCATGAGGGTGTCTTCACAAAATTAAACTTCAATAACAAAAATATACAATGGGAACAAGTCAACCATGTCCTAAATGAAATAAGCTGGAAATATATCCTAAACAACACGGATCCGAACCTTTGCCTAGAAAAAAATAACTGTGGTTTTTGAGGTCTGCTCAAGGGACATTCCATTAAGAAAAAGAAAGAGAAGATGTAAACTAGAAAGAAAGAGACGCTCCCTTTACAGACGAAGGCGAAGAATCACAGAGCTGCTGAGAAAGGCCAATATATCTGAAATACGAAGGGAAGCACTGGTCAGTGAAATAGCAAATATTGAACTTAAGCTTCAGGAATCTTACATTAGGCAAGAATCTCAGGAACTTAAAGCCATAAAGGAAATTTAAAAAATCCAAAATACTTCTTCTCTTATGCCAAATCTAAGGAAAAAATAAAATCCAGTATTCGGCCCCTGCTTATGCGAGATGGGACATACTCAGATGACAGCAAAGAAATGAGTGAGATATTAAAGTCCCAGTACGACTCGGTGTTCAGCGAGCCGTTACCCAGACTAAGGGTCGAAAATATAAATGAATTCTTTATGAACGAGACTCAAAATTTGGTCATCTCAAAAATCGCTGGTATTATCCTAACACCACAAGATTTTGAAAAGGCAATAAATGACATGCCCATGCACTCTGCCCCAGGCCCAGACTCATGGAACTCCGTGTACATCAAGAACTGCAAGAAGCCCTTGTCACGTGGCTTCAGCATTCTATGGCGAGGGAGCATGAACACAGGGGTCATCCCACACACACTAAAAACAACAGACATAGCCCCACTCTACAAAGGTGGCACTAACATCCCATATCATAAAAATCTTTGAAAGGGTTCTAAGACACAAGATCGCCAACCACCTAGATACCCATCAATCACATAACCCAGGGCAACACGGGTTTAGAGCAGGTCGCTCCTGCCTGTCCCAGCTACTGGACCACTATGACAAGGTCCTGGATGCTATAGAGGATAAACAAAGTGCAGTTGTAGTATACGCAGACTTTGCAAAAGCCTTTGGCAAGTGTGACCACGGTGTAATAGAACACAAAATGCGTGATAAAGGAATAATTAGAAAAGTTGGTAGATTTATCTATAACTTCCTAACAAATAGAACACAAAGATTAATAGTAAACAGAGTAAAGTCCGAGGCAGCTACGGTGGAAAGCTCTGTTCCACAAGGCACAGCACTTGACTCCCATCCTATTCCTCATCCTCATATCTGACATAGACAGAGATGTAAGCCATAGCTCAGTGTCTTCCTTTGCAGATGACACCCGAATTGTCATGACAGTGACCTCCATCGAAGACACCGCAAGACTCCAAGCGGACATCAACCAAATCTTCAAATGGGCCACTCAAAACAATATGAAGTTTAATGAAGAGTAATTTCAACTATGTACTCAGATATGAAAAACTTGAAGAAGTTAAAACTGTATCAGGGTATACAACAAATTCTAACCATACAATAGAGCAAAAAAGTAATGTGAAGAACCTGGGAGTGATAATGTCATAGGATCTCGCCTTCAAAGATCACAACAATGTATCTACCGCATCTACTAGAAAAATTATAGGATAGATAATGAGAACTTTCAAAACTAGGGAGGCCAAGCCCATGATTCTCTTCAAATCGCTTCTCTCTAGGCTGGAATACTGCTGTACACTAACTGCCCCCTTCAAGGCAGGTGAAATTGCTGACCTGGAGATTATACAAAGAACTTTCACAGCACACATAAGTACGATAAGGCACCTAAATTACTGGGAATGGTTGAAGTCCCTTGATTTGTATTCCCTGGAACGCAGGCGAGAGAGATACATGATAATATACACTTGGAAAATCCTAGAGGGATTAGTACCAAACTTGCACTTAAAAATCACTCCCTATGAAAGCAAAAGGCTCGGCAGGAGATGCAAAATTTCTCCAATGAAAAGCAGGGAGACCACGAGTACACTGTGAAAACACAATAAGTGTCAGGGGCCCAAGACTGTTCACCTGCCTCCCAGTATACATAAGGGGGATTACCAACAGACCTCTGGCTGTCTTCAAGAAGGCACTGGACAGGCACCAAAAGTCAGTACCTGACCAGCCGGGCTGTGGTTCGTACGTCAGTTGGCGTTCGGCCAGCAGTAACAGCCTGGTTGATCAGACCCTGATCCACCACGAGGCCTGGTCTCAGACCGGGCCGCGGGGGCGTTGACCCCCGAAACCCTCTTCAGGTATGTGTAGTATAGTAGTAGTGTCTGGGGTGTGTAGTAGTTGTGTCTAGGATGTGGTTGTGGTGTGTAGGGGTATGTGGTAGTGGTGTGTAGGGGTATGTGGTTGTGGTGTGTAGGGGTATGTGGTAGTGGTGTGTAGGGGTATGTGGTAGTGGTGTGTAGGGGTATGTGGTAGTGATGTGTAGGGGTATGTGGTTGTGGTGTGTGGGGGTAGGTGTATGTGATTGTGGTGTGTGGGTAGGGGTATGTGGTAGTGGTGTGTAGGGGTAGGGGTATGTGGTTGTGATGTGTGGGTGTATGGGTATGTGGTTGTGGTGTGTGGGGGTAGGGGTATATGGTAGTGGTTGGTGTGGGGGTAGGGGTATGTGCTAGTGGTGTGAAGGGGTAGGTGTATGTGGTAGTGGTGTTTGGGGGTAGGGGTATGTGGTTGTAGTGTGTAGGGGTAGGGGTATGTGCTAGTGGTGTGTAGGGGTAGGGTATGTGGTAGTGGTGTTTGGGGGTAGGGGTATGTGGTAGTGGTTTTTGGGGGTTGGGGTATGTGCTAGTGGTGTGTAGGGGTAGAAGTATGTGGTAGTGGTGTGCGGGGTGGAGGTATGTGGTAGTGGTGTTTGGGGGTTGGGGTATGTGCTAGTGGTGTGTGGGGTTAGGGGTATGTGGTAGTGGTGTTTAGGGTACTGGCATGTGGTAGTGGTGTGGAGGGTAGGGTATGTGGTAGTGGTGTGTAGGGGTATGTGGTAGTGGTGTGTAGGGGAAGGGTATGTGGTAGTGGTGTGTAGAAGGGGTATGTGGTAGTGGTGTGTAGGGTTAGGGTATGTGGTAGTGGGGTTTGGGGTATGTGGTAGTGGGTGGAGGTGTGGTAGTGGTGTGTGGGGGTAGGGGTATGTGGTAGTGGTGTGGGGGTAGGGGTATGTGGTAGTGGTGCGTGGGGTAGGGGTATGTGGTAGTGGTGTGTAGGGTAGGGGTATGTGGTAGTGGTGTGTAGGGGTAGGGAATGTGGTAGTGGTGTGTAGGGGTAGGGATATGTGGTAGTGGTGTGTAGGGGTAGGGGTATGAGGTAGTGGTGTGTGGGGAGGTGTGTGGGGGAGGTGTGTGGTAGTGGTGTGTAGGAGTAGGGGTATGTGGTAGTGGTGTGTGGGTAGAGGTATGTGGTAGTGGTGTGTGGGGTAGGTTTATTTGGTAGTGGTGTGTGGGGGTGGAGGTGTGTGGTAGTGGTGTGGGTGTGTGTGTGCGGGAGGGGTGTTTGAAAGGGGTATGTGGAGAGGGTGTTTGGGAGGGGGTATGCAAGAGGGGTATATGGGAGGGGTTTGGGGGGGGAGTCAGTCAGGCGTGGAGGGGCGTGACTTGCTTGACCCTGAGTCTGCACCTCAACACTTCCTACTTCACTACACATGAACCTTACTAATATTACTACCACGTGTACTACTGTCACGTGTACTTTTATCACGTGTACTATTATCATATGTACTACTTTAATGTGTACTATCGTGTGTACTGCTACCACCATGTGCACTACTACGTGCACAACCACGTTTTCTACTACCACGTGTACTATTGCCACTTGTTGTACCATCACGTGTTCTAAAACTACGTGTGCTACTACCACGTATATACCATAACGTGTAATACCATCACGAGTACCACTACTACGTGTACTACCAAATGCACGTCTGGCAAATCTAGGATTTGCTTTTAGACATCTAAGTAACTAGTCGTTGACGACTCAGTACACCGTGTACGTCAGGCCCATGCTGAAGTATGCAGCACAATTATAAAACCCATAAGCATGTCAAGAAGTAAGAGAAAGAGCAGAGGTTTGCAACCTAAGGGAAATGTCCTATGAGGAGAGGTTAAGAGGCACGTAAGTTTCCCCCATTCTTCTAATAACATGTTGTGTTGGAGAGGTCTGAGTTCAGCTCAGACCTCTCCAACACAATTGTCCTCAAAGATTTGTTAAGTTATACCATGAATTAAGGAATGATCCTGAGACTTCACCTTACGAAACAGACAAAGCAAATGCGATAGTAATTATGGACAAGGTAGATTATAGTTGAAAAATTAATATGTTATTAGAAGACGGGGGAACTTACGTGCCCCTTCAGGGAACTCAACCTGATAACACTGGAGGACAGGAGGGATAAGGGAGAACATGATAACGACGTACAAAATACAAAATGAAATTGACAAGGTGAATAGGGAGAGAATGTTTGAGAGATGGGACACAGGAACATGTAGGCACAGCTGAAAGTTGAAAACTCAGATGAGTCAGAGCGACATTAAAAATTATTTCTTTAGATTTAGAGTTGTCAGGAAGTGGAATGACCTGGAAAGTGAAGTGGTAGAGGCAGGATCCATACACAGCTTTAAGAAGAGACACGATAAGGATCCCGAAGCCAGAAGAGAATCTAGTAGCGCTAGACTAGCAAAGAGGCGGAGCCAAGAGTGAACCTAGAAGTGCTAGACTAGTGAAGAGGCGGAGCCAAGAGCTGAGACTCAACCTCTGCAACCATATATAGCTGAATATCCACAGGCACAGGCACACACACACACCGAAACCAAGCTCACAGGAAGGATAACAGGTGCCATCTTTCCAACACGATATCAGATCTTGAGGAAAGACAAAGGGAACAGAGGGGGGGGAGGAGTGGCACTGCTCATCAAAAACCAATGGGATTTTGATGAACTGGAGATAGGAGACAGAGGAGAAGCAAGAGACTACATAATAGGAGCACTTCAGTATGGAGGTCCCAAGGTAGCAATTGCAGTGATGTATAACCCACCAGAGCGATGGTTGACACACTGGCTGAAGTGTGTCAGGGCAAAGCTGCTGATTGTGGGTGACTTCAATCACAAAGAAATTGACTGGGAGAACCTGGAGCCACATGGGGGTCCAGAAACGTGGAGGGCTAAGATAATGGAGGTGGTACTGGAAAATCTCATGCACCAACACGTAAGGGACACTACCAGAGAGAGAGGAGAGGATGAACCAGCAAGACTGGACCTACTATTCTCCTTAAGTAGTACAGATATTGAGGATATCACATATGAAAGACCCCTCGGGTCCAGTGACCACGTGGTTCTGAGCTTCGAATACACAGTAGAGTTACAAGTGGAGAGGGAAGCTGGAAGGGCAGGACAAATGAAGCCAAACTACAAGAGAGAGGACTACACAGGCATGAAGAATTTCCTGCATGAGGTTCAGTGGGACAGAGAACTGGCAGGGAAGTCAGTAAATGAGATGATGGAATATGTGACAACAATATGCAAGGAAACTGAGGAGAGGTTTGTACCCAAGGGTAACAGAAGTAATGAGAAGGCCAGGATGAGCCCGTGGTTCACCCAGAGGTGTAGAGAGGCCAAAACTAAGTGTACTAGAGAATGGAAGAAGTATAGAAGGCAAAAAACCCAGGAGAATAAGGAGAGCAGTCGTAGAGCCAGAAATGAATATGCACAGGTAAGAAGGGAGGCCCAACGATAATATGAAAATGACATAGCAACAAAGGCTAAATCTGACCCAAAGCTGTTGTACAGCCACATCAGGAGGAAAACAACAGTCAAGGACCAGGTAATCAGGCTGAGGAAGGAAGGAAGGAGGGGAGACCACAAGAAACGAGCGAGAAATATTTGAGGAGCTCAACATGAGATTCAAAGAAGTGTTCACAGAGGAGACAGAAGGGACTCCAGAGAGACGGAGAGGTGGAATATACCATCAAGTTTTAGACACAATACATACAACCGAGGAAGAAGTGAAGAGGCTGCTAAGCGAGCTAGATACCTCAAAGGCGATGGGGCCGGATAACATCTGTCCATGGGTCCTGAGAGAGGGAGCAGAGGCGCTATGCATGCCACTAACAACAATCTTCAACACATCTATCGATACAGGGCAACTACCTGAGGTATGGAAGACAGCAAATGTAGTCCCATTTTTTAAGAAATGAGAGACACGAAGCATTAAACTACAGACCAGTGTCACTGACATGTATAGTATGCAAAGTCATGGACAAGATTATCAGGAGAAGAGTGGTGGAACACCTAGAAAGGAATGAGCTTATCAACGACAACCAGCACGGATTCAGGGAAAGGAAATCCTGTCACAAACCTACTGGAGTTCTATGACAGAGTGACAGCAGTAAGACAAAAGAGAGAGAGAAGGATGGGTAGACTGAATTTTCTTGGACTGCAAGAAGACTTTCGACATAATTCCACACAAGAGATTAGTGCAAAAGCTAGAGGATCAAGCACGCATAACAGGAAAGGCAATGCAATGGATCAGAGAATAACTGACAGGGAGGCAACAACGAGTCATGGTACGTGACGAGGTGTCAGAGTGGGCGCCTGTGACGAGCGGGGTTCCACAAGGGTTAGTCCGAGGGCCGGTGCTGTTTCTGGTACATGTGAATGACATGACGGAAGGGATAGATTCAGAGGTGTCCCTGTTTACAGACGAAGTGAAGCTAATAGGGACAATTCAAGTGGCTGAGGATCAGGTAGAACTACAAAGTTATTTGGACAGGCTGTAAGCCTGGTCCAACAACTGGCTCCTGGAGTTTAACCCCACCAAGTGCAAAATCACAAAGATTGGGGAAGGTCAAAGAAGACTACGAACAGAGTACAGGCTAGGGAGCCAAAGACTGCAAACCTCACTCAAGGAAAAGGATCTGATAAATGGTTTTGAAAACAGACAACTTGAAGAATTTAGACACTTATGCAACATATGGGAATCTTTATTGAAGAAACGTTTCGCCACAGTGGCTTCATCAGTCCAATGCAAAGCAGAAAGGTGTAAGGAGAGGAGGAGTTTGAGGTAATCAGTCCCTCTCCTTACACCTTTCTTTTTTGTATTAGACTGATGAAGCCACTATATGGCGAAACGTTTCTTCAATATAGATTCCCATATGTTGCATAAGTGTCTCAATCTTCAACTCGTCGGTTTTAAACCATTTATCACACAATACCAGTAAAAACTGGTGGAAGCACTGATGTCCATACAGGGGCAGTAGGTAGAAAGGAAACAGAAAAAATGCACCACCAGCGAATGCAGCCACAAAAACATCCTTGCAAATAAAATTCCAATCTATGCAAATTCTATGCCTTGGGTATCTACAGGCATGGTATGTCTTGTAAAACAGGTGGGACATGCACCTCTGACCATCCCAAAAAATGCTGCACCCACATGACAACAGGAGGGTGCAACTCCCCTTCCTGTAACTTATTTCACCCTGAAATGTGTCACTCGTCAGTCCATGAAAGAAAATGCTACAACTATACTGCCAGGCACACCATCTAAAGGGGGCAAGAAGACACAGACCAGCCAGACCATGGCAAACAAAAGAGGGAAGCCATAACCTCTCCAGAGAAGGAGGTTTTTTAGTGCCAGGAAGGAAAAAAGACTGGCAAGAAATGACAGAAATCCTACACCAACTGAACAAAATTCTGGAGCAGAGGCACAGTCATTGGCCTCCACGCCAGAACAATAGATATTAAAGCCAGCAAATAAAACCCCCATAAATTCCAAAGGATCTTGGAGTGATTATAATACCGAGCACGTCTCCTGAGGCGCTGCATCATATGAGCTGGTAAACCTAAGAATAGCGTTTCGACACCTTAGCATGGAATCGAAAAATGTACGTCAGGCCCATATTGGAGTATGCAGCACCATTATGGAACCCACACCTGGTCAAGCACGTCAAGACTAGTCCCTGAGCTAAGGGAAATGTCCTACGAGAAAAGGTTAAGGGAAATCGACCTGACGACACTGGAGGACAGGAGAGATAGGGGGGACATGATAACAACATACTATAAGATACTGAGAGGAATTGACAAAGTGGACAGAGACAGAATGTTTCAGAGATGGGACACAGCAACAAGGGGTCACAATTGGAAGTTGAAGACTCGTATGAGCCATAGGGATGTTTGGAAGTTTTTCTTCAGCCACAGAGTTGTCAGGAAGTGGAATAATCTGGAAAGTGATGTAGTGGAGGCATGATCCATACATAGCTTTAAGAAGAGATACGATAAAGCTCATGGAGCAGGGAGAGAGTAGAGCTAGTTGCGACCACTGAAGGGGCGGGGCCAAGAGCTGTGAATCGACCCCTGCATCCACAAATATGTAAATTCCCACAGACACAGCTACGATTCGACCCCTGCAACCACAAGTAGGTGAGTACACACACACACACACACACACACACACACACACACACACACACACACACACACACACACACACACACATCATCTGGGAACAGGGACACTTCTGAGTCTATCCCTTCCATCATGTCACATTAGGAGGAAGACAACCGTCAAAGACCAGGTGATCAGGCTGAGGAAAGAAGGTGGGGAACTCACAAGAAACGATCAAGAGGTATGGGAAGACAGAACAGAGGGGGACATCAAAAAGAAATATACCAACAAGTATTGGATGACATACACACAACTGAGGAGGAGGTGAAGAAGCTGATAAGTGACCTTGATACCTCAAAGGCGATGGGACCGGACAACATCTCCCCGTGGGTCCTTAGAGAGGGAGCAGAGACGCTGTGTGTGCCACTAACCACGATCTTCAACACATCCCTTGAAACTGGGCAACTACCTGAGGTATGGAAGACAACAAATGTAGTTCCCATTTTTAAGAAAGGAAACAGAAACGAGGCACTAAACTATAGACCAGTGTCACTGACGTGTATAGTATGCAAAGTCATGGAGAAGATTATCAGGGGAGTGGTAGAGCACCTGGAACGGAACAAGATTATAAATGACAACCAGCACAGATTCAGGGAAGGCAAATCCTGTGTCACAAACCTCCTGGAGTTTTATGACAAGGTAACAGAAGTAAGACACGAGAGAGAAGGGTGGGTTGACTGCATTTTCTTGGACTGCAAGAAGGCCTTCGACACAGTGCCTCACATGAGATTAGTGCAGAAGCTAAAGGATCAGGCACGTATAACAGGAAGGGCACTGCAATGGATCAGAGAATACCTGACAGGGAGGCAACAACGAGTCATGGTACGTGAAGAGGTATCACAGTGGGCGCCTGTGACGAGAGGGGTCCCACAGGGGTAAGTCCTAGGACCAGTGCTATTTTTGGTATGTGTTAATGACATGATGGAAGGGATAGACTCAGAAGTGTCCCTGTTGTCAAATAATGTGAAGTTAATGAGGAAAATTAAATCAGACGAGGATCAGGCAGGACTACAAAGAGACCTGGACAGGCTGGACACGTGGTCCAGCAACTGGCTTCTCGAATTTAACCCCGCCAAATGCAAAGTCATGAAGATCGGGGAAGGGCAAAGAAGACCGCAGACAGAGTATAGGCTAGGTGGCCAAAGACTGCAAACCTCACTCAAGGAGAAAGATCTTGGGGTGAGTATAACACCGAGCACATCTCCGGAAGCACACATCAACCAGACAACTGGTGCAGCATATGGGCGACTGGCAAACCTGAGAATAGCGTTCCGATACCTTAGTAAGGAATCGTTCAAGACACTGTACACTGTGTACGTCAGGCCAATAGTGGAGTATGCAACACCAATTTGGAACCCACACCTGGTCAAGCACGTCAAGAAATTAGAGAAAGTGAAAAGGTTTGCAACAAGGTTAGTTCCGGAGCTAAGGGGAATGTCCTATGAAGAAAGGTTAAGGGAAATCGGCCTGATGACACTGGAGGACAGGAGAGTTAGGGGAGACATGATAACGACATACAAAATACTGCGAGGAACAGATAAGGTGGACAGAGACAGGATGTTCCAGAGAGGGGACACAGAATCAAGAGGTTACAATTGGAAGTTGAAGACTCAGACGAGTCAAAAGGATGTTAGGAAATATTTCTTCAGAGTTGTCAGGAAGTGGAATAGTCTAGCAAGTGATGTAGTGCAGGAACCATACATAGTTTTAAGACGATGTATGATAAAGCTCATGGAGCAGGGAAAGAGAGGACCTAGTAGCGACCAGTGAAGAGGCGGGGCCAGGAGATATGAATCGACCCCTGCAACCACAACTAGGTGAGTACACACACACACACACACACACACACACACACACACTATCACAGGTATCACAGTGGGCGCCTGTGACGAGCGGCGTACCGCAGGGGTCAGTCCTAGGACCAGTGTTATTCTTGGTATATGTAAACGACATGACGGATGGGATAGACTCAGAAGTGTCTCTGTTCGCAGATGATGTGAAATTAATGAGGAGAATCACATCGGAAGAGGACCAAGCAGGACTTCAAACAGACCTGGACAAGCTTGACATCTGGTCTAGCAACTGGCTTCTCGAATTCAATCCCACCAAATGCAAAGTCATGAAGATCGGAGAAGGACAAAGAAGACCGCTGACAGAGTACAGGCTAGGTGGACAAAGGCTACAAACCTCGGCAAAGGAGAAAGACCTTGGGGTGAGTATAACGCCAAGTACGTCTCCGGAGGCACACATCAACCAGATAACTGCGGCAGCATATGGGCGACTGGCAAACCTAAGATTAGCGTTCCGTTACCTAAACAAGGAATCGTTCAAGACACTGTACACCGTGTACGTCAGGCCCATACTAGAATATGCAGCACCAGTCTGGAACCCACACCTGGTCAAGCACGTAAAGAAACTAGAGAAAGTGCAAAGGTTTGCGACAAGGCTAGTTCCACAACTCAGGGGTCTGTCCTATGAAGAAAGGTTGAGGGAAATAGGACTAACAACACTGGAGGAAAGAAGGGTCAGAGGAGACATGATAACGACATACAAAATACTGCGGGGAATCGACAAGGTAGACAGGGACAGGATGTTCCAGAGAGGGAACACAGAAACAAGGGGACACAACTGGAAGCTGAAGACTCAGATGAGTCAAAGGGATGTTAGGAAGCATTTCTTCAGCCACAGAGTAGTCAGGAAGTGGAATAGTCTAGAGAAAGATATAGTGGAGGCAGGAACCATACATAGTTTTAAGACGAGGTATGATAGAGCTCATGGAGCAGGGAGAGCAGAGACCCAGTAGCGGACAGCGAAGAGGCGGGGCCAGGAGCTGAGTCTCGACCCCTGCAACCACAATTAGGTGAGTACTCACACTTTCTAAATTACTTCAGAAGTTCCCCAGTCCTGGGTTCAGGAATCGGTAAATCCAGTAAATAGTTAAATAAGTGGGCCAGGGGCCACGACTGGAAACGTGTATAGACAGCTATTTGAGCACACACACACACACACACACACACACACACACACACACACATACACACACACACACAGGTTGTCATGCACCGGGAGACCCGGTCTGGGACTGGGCCGCTGGGGCACTGCCCCCGGAAGTGAGTTGAGCCATGAAGTGGAGGACATACATTATATACACAGTTCCAAGAGTAGGTATGATAAGGTTCAAGTGAAGTGGCATGATAAGGTTCAAGAGTTCAACAACCAGTAATTCTCATCAAAGCAATTTAGAAGACGGATTCAGGAGCTGAGTCTCGAACCCCGGAAACACACCTCGGCGAATACAACCGGATAAGAACAGTGGGTGAGTACTGGGGGTGAGTACAACTACGTGAGTACAGTGGGTGAGTACAACTGGGTGAGTACAGTGGTTAAGTGCAACTGGGTGAGTACAACTGGGTGATTACAGTGGGTGTGCACATGTATGTGTGTTATTGTACTTAATCACTCACGTGGTGGTCTGGTGTGCACATGTGTGTGTGTTACTCACCGTGTGGAGGGTAGCACCAGATCATCTGGGTACTCTACCTTGTTACTAGGCCCTGATAAGGTAAACACCAGTACACTAGTTACTAGTCCCTGAGAAGGTTAATACCAGTACATTAGTTACTAGGACCTGAGAAGGTAAACACTAATCCACTAGTTAATAGACCCTGGAGAAGATAAACACCAGTACACTAGTTACTAGGCCTTGAGAAGGTTAATACCAGTACATTAGTTACTAGGCCCTGAGGAGGTTAACACTAGTCCACTAGTTAATAGACCCTGAAAAGGTTAATACCAGTACACTAGTTACTAGCCCTAGAGAAGGTTAACACCAGTACACTAATCATTTGGCCCTGAAAAAGTTAACTCCAGCACACTAGTTACTAGGCCATGAGAAGGTTAATACCAGTACATTAAGGAATTTACATATCAATATTATTATCCATCATTTGCAAATGATTTGACAGACAGGGGTCAATATTTACTTCAATTGCTCAGATAAATATGGCGTATTGTAAATTCTCCAAAATCAGAGTAATGGAGATTCTTATTTTTGGGGCCGACTTTATAATTTTTTTTTGGGTAATGAAAAAACCTGACCTAGCCTAACATGGATTTTTAGTTAAATTGTAGTATATATTAGTTTTATATTGCCATAAAATTGAAATAAGCCGAAAATTTATCTTTCTTCCATTGCACAATCTATATATTATTGTTGAATTTACATAATAAAATTCCGAGCAACTAAGATAAATATTGAAGAAAACTCAGATAAACAACTTTTCTTTTAACAATTTGCGGACAGGATATACACACAGGTATGTATGTCTCAGCGTATATATGCTGAGAGTATGTCTCAGCGTATATATGCTGAGAGTATGTCTCAGCGTATATATGCTGAGAGTATGTCTCAGCTATAATGCTGATGCTCATATATGTGAGAGTATGTCTCAGCGATATATGTTGAGAGTATGTCTCAGCGTATATATGTTGAGAGTATGTCTCAGCGTATATATGTTGAGAGTATGTCTCAGCGATATATGTTGAGAGTATGTCTCAGCTATATATGCTGAGAGTATGTCTCAGCGATATATGTTGTATGTCTAGCGATATGGAGTATGTCTCAGCGTATATATGCTGGTATGTCAGCTATATGTTGAGTATGTCTCAGCGTATATATGTTGAGAGTATGTCTCAGCGTATATATGTTGAGTATGTCTCAGCGTATATATGTTGAGAGTATGTCTCAGCGTATATATGTTGAGAGTATGTCTCAGCGTATATATGTTGAGAGTATGTCTCAGCGATATATGTTAGAGTATGTCTCAGCGTATATATGTTGAGAGTATGTCTCAGCGTATATATGTTGAGATGTCTCAGCGTATATATGTGAGAGTATGTCTCAGCGATATATGTTGAGAGTATGTCTCAGCGATATATGTTGAGAGTATGTCTCAGCGTATATATGCTGAGAGTATGTCTCAGCGTATATATGTTGAGAGTATGTCTCAGCGTATATATGTTGAGAGTATGTCTCAGCGTATATATGTTGAGAGTATGTCTCAGCGTATATATGTTGAGAGTATGTCTCAGCGTATATATGTTGAGAGTATGTCTCAGCGTATATATGTTGAGAGTATGTCTCAGCGTATATGTGAGAGTATGTCTCAGAGTGCTAGTATATGTTGAGAGTATGTCTCAGCGTATATATGTTGAGAGTATGTCTCAGCGTATATATGTTGAGAGTATGTCTCAGCGTATATATGCTGAGAGTATGTCTCAGCGTATATATGTTGAGAGTATGTCTCAGCGTATATATGTTGAGAGTATGTCTCAGCGTATATATGTTGAGAGTATGTCTCAGCGTATATATGTTGAGAGTATGTCTCAGCGATATATGATGAGAGTATGTCTCAGCGATATATGTTGAGAGTATGTCTCAGCGTATATATGTTGAGAGTATGTCTCAGCGTATATATGTTGAGAGTATGTCTCAGCGTATATATGTTGAGAGTATGTCTCAGCGTATATATGTTGAGAGTATGTCCACTAATGCTGAAGTAGCTCAGCTATATATGTTGAGAGTATGTCTCAGCGTATATATGTTGAGAGTATGTCTCAGCGTATATATGTTGAGAGTATGTCTCAGCGTATATATGTTGAGAGTATGTCTCAGCGTATATATGCTGAGAGTATGTCTCAGCGATATATGTTGAGAGTATGTCTCAGCGTATATATGTTGAGAGTATGTCTCAGCGTATATATGTTGAGAGTATGTCTCAGCGTATATATGTTGAGAGTATGTCTCAGCGTATATATGCTGAGAGTATGTCTCAGCGTATATATGCTGAGAGTATGTCTCAGCGTATATATGATGAGAGTATGTCTCAGCGTATATATGCTGAGAGTATGTCTCAGCGATATATGTGAGAGTATGTCTCAGCGTATATATGCTTGAGAGTATGTCTCAGCGTATATATGCTGAGAGTATGTCTCAGCGATATATGATGAGAGTATGTCTCAGCGTATATATGCTGAGAGTATGTCTCAGCGATATATGCTGAGAGTATGTCTCAGCGCATATATGTTGAGAGTATGTCCGCGTATATATGCTGAGAGTATGTCTCAGCGTATATATGTTGAGAGTATGTCTCAGCGCATATATGCTGAGAGTATGTCTCAGCGTATATATGTGAGAGTATGTCTCAGCGTATATATGTGAGAGTATGTCTCAGCGATATATGTTGAGAGTATGTCTCAGCGTATATATGCTGAGAGTATGTCTCAGCGTATATATGCTGAGAGTATGTCTCAGCGTATATATGTTGAGAGTATGTCTCAGCGTATATATGTTGAGAGTATGTCTCAGCGTATATATGTTGAGAGTATGTCTCAGCGTATATATGTTGAGAGTATGTCTCAGCGTATATATGTTGAGAGTATGTCTCAGCGTATATATGTTGAGAGTATGTCTCAGCGTATATATGCTGAGAGTATGTCTCAGCGTATATATGCTGAGAGTATGTCTCAGCGTATATATGCTGAGAGTATGTCTCAGCGTATATATGCTGAGAGTATGTCTCAGCGATATATGCTGAGAGTATGTCTCAGCGATATATGTTGAGAGTATGTCTCAGCGATATATGCTGAGAGTATGTCTCAGCGTATATATGCTGAGAGTATGTCTCAGATATGCTAGTATGAGCTATATGTTGAGAGTATGTCTCAGCGTATATATGTGAGAGTATGTCTCAGCGTATATATGTGAGAGTATGTCTCAGCGTATATATGTGAGAGTATGTCTCAGCGATATATGTGAGAGTATGTCTCAGCGTATATATGTGAGAGTATGTCTCAGCGTATATATGCTGAGAGTATGTCTCAGCGTATATATGCTGAGAGTATGTCTCAGCGTATATATGCTGAGAGTATGTCTCAGCGATATATGCTGAGAGTATGTCTCAGCGTATATTGTGAGAGTATGTCTCAGCGATATATGCTGAGAGTATGTCTCAGCGCATATATGTTGAGAGTATGTCTCAGCGATATATGCTGAGAGTATGTCTCAGCGATATATGTGAGTATGTCTCAGCGTTATGCTGAGGATGTCTCAGCGTATATATGCTGAGAGTATGTCTCAGCGTATATATGCTGAGAGTATGTCTCAGCGTATATATGCTGAGAGTATGTCTCAGCGTATATATGCTGAGAGTATGTCTCAGCGTATATATGTTGAGAGTATGTCTCAGCGTATATATGCTGAGAGTATGTCTCAGCGTATATATGATGAGAGTATGTCTCAGCGTATATATGATGAGAGTATGTCTCAGCGTATATATGTGAGAGTATGTCTCAGCGTATATATGCTGAGAGTATGTCTCAGCGTATATTAGTATGTCTCAGCGATATGAGAGTATGTCTCAGCGTATATATGTTGAGAGTATGTCTCAGCGTATATATGCTGAGAGTATGTCTCAGCGTATATATGTTGAGAGTATGTCTCAGCGTATATATGCTGAGAGTATATCTCAGCGTATATATGATGAGAGTATACTTTAATCTCTGTCTCACGAATTAAATATTCTTGAACAGGTTACCATGCAGCCTTAATGACCCTAGTGTGGTCGATAGGCTTCAAACCCCACTAACCAACCAACAACTTGTGCACAACATCAACTGCAACACCCACCAAGTATTATACACTGTAAACTACAAATTATCACTCAACACCTTAAGTAAATAGTGACCTAAAATAACTAAACTGAAAAAAATATGTCGGAAAAATTATCTTCAATTTTTTTTTTCAGATTATAAACATGTTGATGGAGTGCGGAGGAGGTACCTTGATGATGGTCAAGGGCTCTTGATCATTGGAACTGGAACTTCCCCTCCTCTTCCTCGGATCACAAAATTGTTTCCCATTTTCCAGGCGCTGTATGACCTCTAAGGGTTTAGGACTTGTGGAGTCACCGAGGCCTGACCTATACTTTGCCTGATAAAGTATCTTGAAAAAAATACACTAAAAATATATTATTAAAAATGTAAACAAAAGAAAAATAAATGAGGTGAGGTTAATATATGTATGGTGGGCACCATGTGGTACAGCGGCACCATGTGGAACAGCGGCACCATGTGGGACAGCGGCACCATGTGATACATCGGCACCATGTGATATAGCGGCACCATGTGATACAGCGGCACCACGTGGGACAGCGGCACCACGTGGGACAGCGGCACCATGTGGTACAGCGGCACTGTGGTACAGCGACACCATGTGGTACAGCGGCACCATGTGATACAGCGGCACCATGTGGTACAGCGGCCCTATGTGGTACAGCGGCACCATGTGGTACAGCGGCACTATGTGGTACAGCGGCACCATGTGGTACAGCGGCACTATGTGGTACAGCGGCACCATGTGGTACAGCGGGACCATGTTACAGCGGCACTATGTTGTACAGCGGCACCATGTGGTACAGCGGCCCTATGTGGTACAGCGGCACCATGTGGTACAGCGGCACTGTGGTACAGCGACAACATGTGGTACAGCAGCACCATGTAGTACAGCGGCACCATGTGATACAGCGGCACCATGTGGTACAGCGGCACCATGTGGTACAGCGGCACCATGTGGTACAGCGGCACAATGTGGTACAGCGGCACCATGTGGTACAGCGGCACCATGTGGTACAGCGGCACCATGTGGTCAGCGGCACCATGTACAGCGGCACCATGTGGTACAGCGGCACCATGTGGTACAGCGGCACCATGTGGTACAGCGGCACCATGTGGTACAGCGGCACCATGTGGTACAGCGGCACCATGTGATACAGCAGCACCATGTGGTACAGCGGCACCATGTGGTACAGCGGCACCATGTGATACAGCGGCACCATGTGATACAGCGGCACCATGTGGTACAGCGGCACCATGTGGTACAGCGGCACCATGTGGTACAGCTGCACCATGTGATACAGCGGCACCATGTGGTACAGCGGCACCATGTGATACAGCGGCACCATGTGGTACAGCGGCACCATGTGGTACAGCGGCACCATGTGGTACAGCGGCACTATGTGTACAGCAGCACCATGTGGTACAGCGGCACCATGTGGTACAGCGGCACCATGTGGTACAGCGGCACCATGTGGTACAGCGGCACCATGTGGTACAGCGGCACCATGTGGTACAGCGGCACCATGTGGTACAGCGCACCATGTGTACAGCGGCACCATGTGGTACAGCGGCACCATGTGATACAGCGGCACCATGTGGTACAGCGGCACCATGTGGTACAGCGGCACCATGTGGTACAGCGGCACCATGTGGTACAGCGGCACCATGTGGTACAGCGGCACCATGTGGTACAGCGGCACTATGTGGTACAGCGGCACCATGTGGTACAGCGGCCCTATGTGGTACAGCGGCACCATGTGGTACAGCGGCACTGTGGTACAGCGACACCATGTGGTACAACAGCACCATGTAGTACAGCGGCACCATGTGATACAGCGGCACCATGTGGTACAGCGGCACCATGTGGTACAGCGGCACAATGTGGTACAGCGGCACCATGTGGTACAGCGGCACAATGTGGTACAGCGGCACCATGTGGTACAGCGGCACCATGTGGTACAGCGGCACCATGTGGTACAGCGGCACCATGTGGTACAGCGGCACCATGTGGTACAGCGGCACCATGTGATACAGCGGCACCATGTGGTACAGCGGCACCATGTGGTACAGCGGCACCATGTGATACAGCGGCACCATGTGATACAGCGGCACCATGTGGTACAGCGGCACCATGTGGTACAGCGGCATCATGTGGTACAGCGGTACCATGTGGTACAGCTGCACCATGTGATACAGCGGCACCATGTGGTACAGCGGCACCATGTGATACAGCGGCACCATGTGGTACAGCGGCACCATGTGGTACAGCGGCACCATGTGGTACAGCGGCACCATGTGGTACAGCGGCACCATGTGGTACAGCGGCACCATGTGGTACAGCGGCACCATGTGGTACAGCGGCACCATGTGGTACCATGCTATAGTCAACATAAGATAATACATCATCATTAATTAACATTTACTAAACGAAGTTAAGTAGACATGAAACGAAACCTTAACTGGCAAGTTATTTTTTAAGTCTAATGAATATTTTAACTGGCAAAAAATATTTGTGAAAAAAATAAGGTGGAGGAAGGGAGGGATTATATTTGGTGTGGAAAGTAAACTTGGGAAAAATTAAGACCTAACTTGGGAAAACTTAAGACCTAACTTAGGAAAGCTTAAGACCTAACTCGTATTAACATCCGAATGTTGGTTCACATTCATTCAGAATACTTATTGGTAAATTAGACACATATGTAACACTTGGGTATGTATATTGAGGAAACGTTTCGCCACACAGTGGCTTCATCAGTCCATACAAGATTGAGGGACTGATAACCTCATACTCCTCCTGTTCTTCACGATTCTCCTTTGTATTGGACTGATGAAGCCACTGTGTGGCGAAACGTTTCCTCAATAAAGATACCCAAGTGTTGCATATGTGTCTAATTTACCAACTCGTCGGTTCTCTGAACCATTCATTCACAGAATACTTATTCTCAATAACCAAAATTACACTACTGAAAATGTATAAATTATCACATTTTAACATTTTTTTTTTCAATTTTATACATGTATATCCTAATAACATGTTCTTATAATATTAAACAGCGAATATTCGTAAAAACAGTACATCACGATCTTTTTTGTTAAAGTTATAACTCGCTATATATACTTCAGTTAATTTAACTCTGACATAATCCTTTCAAAAAGATGTATACCATGCGGGCTGTATATATAACTTGTGGGAAAAACCAGGAAACATCGTGAAAGTGAACAGAGGTCGATGGGTGACCTCTGTTCAGTGGGGAACACCGCGAGTCTCATGCTTGTTACTAACCAGGTCAACCACTACTACTCCCTCCTCTCTCATTTGTACTATAATAATAATGATGATGATAATAATTTATTTCCTCATAATATACAGGTTTTTTTTACAAAACTGCATGACACTTGACAGCACACTTGAAAAACCCTGGTTATGCAACACACACACACACATACATAATAATATATATATATATATATACATGTATATATATATATATATATATATCGTGAAACTGCTCTGACACCCGTCTCGTGTATGAGACTGAGGTTGTGCTGTCTTTATCAGCTCTGGACGTAATGCAGGTGGCATCGGGGCAGGGGTGCCTTCTTCACCCTATATGGTAATCTATTCCCTTCTCCATGCCATATCGATTTAGGGCCATTTAAGCGACCCCACAATAGGTCATAAAAGGAGGATGCTGATCATGAAACAAAACTTGTGAAAGACACAACAGGTGTGCCAGTGTCTCTCTACAAGCTGGCACACAGTTTTCCATCATCTTAGCCCTACATGTTTCTGGTGCCTCAGTTCGATCCTTAGTTCTCCCAGACTACTACTTTTTGGTTGGTTAAAATCTCCCATTATTAGTAACTTACATTTGTCATATGATCTCTTCTTGCCGCTTTCACTATGCTTTGTAATTATCTTCACATTCTTGTCTTGGTCTCCTACTATTTAGTATTTCATATTCTGTAAACTATGTCAGTTATTCCTATATTAGTTGTATTGTATACGTTATGAACACACAAATGTCATTGTTAAATAACTGCTACTATTTGTTCTGGAATGATGAAATACACAATGCATTTTATCTCATGTATATGTTCTTCCTTTTTATTGTCTGTTTTAGGTTTTGTTTCTTTTTTGGCGCACTCAAAAACAACCGTTTTCTCTGTCTACAGTTTCAATAATTTGAAATTATATACAAACTCCTTTTTAATTTATAGAGTAATATTTTCTCTAGTAGTAAATTTACTTGCTAGTACCACCTGTTGTATACTTATTTCAATTTTAAAGGAGTGAACTGGTAAGCCAGTGGAAAGTCTCGGTCAGATGACCAAAAGCTGCAGTGTCGGGTCATCTTATGACTAAGACCCGAGTCAGTAAAACTCCTTTTTCTTGACGAATATTCCTAGCTTAACCACCTGTGCTTCTATTTCTGTCTTTCTTTAGTGTTTTTTTTTTGTTGTTTTGCAGAACTGTCTTCATTTTAGCTTAATCTTCTTCTAGACCTTTTCTTTGCTTCTCAAAGATGTTGGTAACGTTTTCAGTAATGTTCTGTGCTAGCTGCTGCGCCTGCTATTCTAGTTCTGCCTTAAGCTTACTTATTACTGCATAACTATTCTCTATTTTTGCCTTTTACTCTTCCAAGCTTTTCATCTCTTATACATCATCCTAATTTCTTAGCCAATCCCTGATCCATCTCTTCTCTTTTCTATATTACTGATATCAACTTGCTCTTCCAGTGTTTTCCTACATTTGTCGTACTGAATCCTTCATTGCTTCTATTTTATTTGTTATCAGTCCTTCCTGCTTTACCTGGTTTGGTTCCAGTTTAGTCTCTTGTCCGTCCATCCATCCATTTTTTGTGCTGGTGTGACAGGTTAGCTGATATTATAATAAAAACCAAGCGCTACACCCACAAGGCTCATACAGCGCTGCAAGGTAGCTAATAACCTCCACTATAATGTAAACAACGGCCTACTGTACTTTACACTATTTTCTCTTCATATAAGTACCTTTTCTTACACAAGTAGTTTTTCATTCTTAATTTCTGCCCTCCGTACGTTGGTACAGCACTCACATGTACTGCTCACTGTACAGTCACACATGTCCCTTCCTTCTAGGCTGTGATCACTAATGTTCGTTTACTTTCCAGTGCTCATCAACAAGCACGTATGATAGCACTGTCACGGCACTCGTCGATAGACACTTGTCCAGAGTCTGTACTCATATCTGGTTACAGGGGTTGAGTCAACGCTCACCACCCACTCTTTGTGTGAATATGTATATTCACCTATAAGTGCGCGCGCGCACACACACACACACATACATAGGAGCTGTGAATCGATCCTCTGCAAACACACATAAACATATAATATATATATGTCGTGCCGATTAGGTAAAACTGGCCAATTAGAAAGAACTCATCTAAAATTAAGTCCTTTCTAAAATTTTCTCTTATACGTTTAAAGATATATTTTTTTCATTTATGTTAATGTAAAAATTTATAATTTTGTACCAAGAGAAACTTTGAAAACCTACCTAACCTTATTACAACAAGCGCAATTTAATTTAGCCTAACCCAAATAAATCTATTTTAGATACGTTAACAATAATTTAATAATAAACAAACACAATGAAATATATTTTTTTCGTTAAGTTCAGAATGATTTTTGCGAAATTATTGCATACACAAATTTTCGCTTGTCTTATATGGCAAGAAGAACGTTGCTATTTAAGCCAAAATCGCAAGCTTTACCTAATCGGCACGACATATATATATATATATATATATATATATATATATATATATATATATATATATATATATATATTATAGTAACCACGAACAAGTGGTATTTAATCAATCACAAACTGCGGCTAGCCGGGGTTCGAACCCGTGTTGTTTTAGCCCACCTCGTAAGAAGAGAGCAAAAATTCACGATGCTCTAAACCACTGGACCATACAAACGTACAAACAATATGAGCCTAAAACATCACGGGTTCGATCCCCGGCTAGTCGCAGTTTGTTATTGATTAAATACCACTTGTTCCTGGTTACCATAATATATGTACTGCTTGTGGAGGCTAGTACACCATGAAATTAGCTGTGAGGCAACCACACCATCGTATGTCCTCGCAACATGAAGCAAGAATAGTTCGCTAGGCTGATGTTGTTTGTAGGATTGTATGATCCAGTGGTTTAGAGAGTCGTGAATTTTCGCTCTCGTCCCACGAGGCGGGCTAAAACAACACGGGTTCGATCCCCGGCTAGACGCAGTTTGTTATTGATAGATATATATATATATATATATATATATATATATATATATATATATATATATATATATATATATATATAATATATATATATATATATATATATATATATATATATATATATATATATATATATATGTCGTGCCGATTAGGTAAAACTTGCGATTTTGGCTTAAATAGCAACGCTCACCTTGCCATATAAGACAAGTGAAAATTTGTGTATGCAATAATTTCGCCAAAATCATTCTGAACCTAACGAAAAAAATATATTTCATTGTGTTTGTTTATTATTAAATTATTGTTAACGTATCTAAAATATATTTAGATGGGTTAGGCTAAATTAAATTGCGCTTGTTGTAATAAGGTTAGGTAGGTTTTCAAAGTTTCTCTTGGTTCAAAATTATAAATTTTTACATTAACATAAATGAAAAAAATATATCTTTAAACGTATAAGACAATTTTTTAGAAAGGACTTGAATTTAAATGAGTTTATGTTAGTAGACGCTCATTATTTGTTTGTCGCCCCTGCTTACTTCATCCCTTTTCTCTTCGTCTACATTCACTCTTGTCTTCCTTCAGCTACCACCTCTATATGTTCATGTGACATCTCCCTTTCCCTACCCCTTGGGAAGTTCCTGCTGTCCATGTCTGTTCTATTCCTCTACCTTGCGCGAAAGCCCGCCTACCTACGGCGGCTCTCGCTCTTTTCTAGACCACTTCCGCTCTCATTCCCATGTGATCACAGTATACACTGATGGTTCAAAGTCGTCTGACGGCGTCGGATTCGCAGCAGTGTTTCCGGACAGCGTCGTGCGAGGGCATCTTTGCTAATTGACCAGTTTTACCTAATCGGCACGACATATATATATATATATATATATATATATATATATATATATATATATATATATATATATATATATATATATAATTACCTATGTGTGTGTGTGTGTAATTACAAATAATAAAGCAAAGGTTTCTTCCTACATTAACACCCGGATAATAGACCAAACTTTTAAGTTTTTATTAATGCCTCATAAATAAATTTAAACTTTTACAACGATTTTAAATTGTAAATTAAGTAGAATTTCACCTAAAAAAAACCGCAGAGTGAGAATATTAATAAATGCCAAGAAGTGTGAGGTGGAAGCATTGTGAAGGTAAAGTGATAGTAGTAGTGATTGGTTGGTGGTGGTGGAGCAAGCAAGTGTTGGTGACCATGAAGCTGTGGGAATCCCATCCTTAACCCACCACTACCACCCACTGCCTCCACCACTACCACCCACTGCCTCCACCACTACCACCCACTGCCTCCACCACTACCACCCACTGCCTCCACCACTACCACCCACTGCCTCCACCACTACCACCCACTGCCTTCACCACTACCACCCACTGCCTCCACCACTATCACCCACTGCCTTCACCACTACCACCCACTGCCTCCACCACTACCACCCACTGCCTCCACCACTACCACCCACTGCCTCCACCACTACCACCCACTGCCTCCACCACTACCACCCACTGCCTCCACCACTACCACCCACTGCCTCCACCACTACCACCCACTGCCTCCACCACTACCACACACTGCCTCCACCACTACCACACACTGCCTCCACCACTACCACCTACTGCTTCCACCCACAGCGTCCACCACTACCACAAACTCTCCACCACTACAACTACCACCCCCTGCCTCCAATTCTACCACCCACTGCCTCCACCACTACCACCCACTGTCTAAACCAATACCACCCACTAAGTGTTGGTGACCATGAAGCTGTGGGAATCCCATCCTTAACCCACCACTACCACCCACTGCCTCCACCACTACCACCCACTGCCTCCACCACTACCACCCACTGCCTCCACCACTACCACCCACTGCCTCCACCACTACCACCCACTGCCTCCACCACTACCACCCACTGCCTCCACCACTACCACCCATTGCCTCCACCACTGCAACCCACTGCCTTCACCACTATCACCCACTGCCTCCACCACTACCACCCACTGCCTCCACCACTACCACCCACTGCCTCCACCACTACCACCCACTGCCTTCACCACTACCACCCACTGCCTCCACCACTACCACCCACTGCCTCCACCACTACCACCCACTGCCTCCACCACTACCACCCACTGCCTCCACCACTACCACCCACTGCCTCCACCACTACCACCCACTGCCTCCACCACTACCACCCACTGCCTCCACCACTACCACCCACTGCCTCCACCACTACCACCCACTGCCTCCACCACTACCACCCACTGCCTCCACCACTACCACACACTGCCTCCACCACTACCACCCACTGCCTCCACCACTACCACCCACTGCTTCCACCCACAGCGTCCACCACTACCACAAACTCTCCACCACTACAACTACCACCCCCTGCCTCCACCACTACCACCCACTGTCTCCACCAATACCACCCACTGTCTAAACCACTACCACCCACTGCCTCCACCACTACCACTCACTGCCTACACCACTACCACCCACTACCTCCACCACTACCACCCACTGCCTCCACCACTACCACCCACTGCATCCACCACTACCACCCACTGCATCCACCACTACCACCCACTGTCTCCACCACTACCATTATCACCCACTGCCTCCACTACCATCCACTGTCTCCACCACTACCACCCACTGTCCACCACTACCATCCACTGCGTCCTCCACTACTATCACTACCATCCACTGCCTCCACCACTACCATCCACTGCCTCCACCACTACCATCCACTTCCTCCTCCACTACCATCCACTGCCTCCACCACTTCCACCCACTGCCTCCACCACTTCCACCCACTGCCTCCACCACTTCCACCCACTGCCTCCACCACTTCCACCCACTGTCTCCACCACTACCACCCACTGTTTCCATCACCACCACCACCCACTTCCTCTACTACCACACTCACTCACACACACACACAAGGATCAAAACAAAACTTCTGATTATAGGGGATTTCAACCACTAAGAAATAGACTGGCAGAACTGATATCTACATATGGGAAACATGGAGAGCAAAACTGATGGGAGAAATAAAAAAAAAATTAATGACCCAACATAATAAAGATGCGACATGAGTGCAGGCTGGGGATGAACCAGCTCGGCTTGACCTGGTTTTCACCTCGCGTGACTCTAATTTCGAAGAAATGAAACACGAGCTACTACCACGAGGTAGCGACCGCACAGAATAATAACAATAATAATAATAATAATAATTCTACAGGTACATGATACAACTTATACAGACCTAGGTGACATCAATGACATACTATATAGAAACCCCTGGTTATGCAAAGAATTTCGGGCATCTTAGGCTCATCTTGTCCTCCAGGATACGACCCACACCAGTCAGCTAACACCCAGGAACCTACTTACTGCTAGGTGAACAGGAACAGCAGGTGTAAGTCCACCGGTACTGGGGATCGAGCCATGGGCACTCACTGTGTGATCTGAGTGCGCTACCAACCGAGCTACGGGCCACCGTGCTTGGCTCTGACTACTTGGTAGAAGTAAGAGTGAAAGGAAAAGGATGGACAAGTGATATACCAAGTTATTGAAGAACTGAAGAGGGAACAATGTAGGGACGAGAGATTTCCTAAAAGTAATCCAGTGGGACGGGGAATGAGTCATACAACCCACAAGATGATGGAAGACTCGCCGGTCAAGTCACAGGAAGGTTCATACTTATCAGATGTTGTAAAGCAAAATACAGTGTCCTTGATTTAATTTTAGAACTTCAGTGAGGGTATAAGAAGGAGAAAAAGAGTATGGAAAAAGTATAGAACACAAAGGATGAGAGAGAATAAGGAAATGAGCAAAATAGCTACGAAATAGAAAATAGAAGGTCTGTTTGAGAATAACATAGCAGCCACGGCACTAATTTGCCATTTTTTAAATGCAGGACACATTTCCGTAAAATAAAATGAGCATGCCTCTTCAGAACACTTTCAATCAATAATATCTGATGCATTTTATTAACAAGATGAGCCTGTTTTAGTGTAGGCTTGGTAGGTGTAAATTCTGTCAATTTGCTAACACAGTTAATTAACTAGAGAATGCATCTTCTGGGAAGATTCAAACTTTTAATGTTGAAATGGATGTCTCAAAGGAAGTTTCACCTTGCTTTTGAGTTGTGTAAGTTTTAATTTGCGAACTTTTTTAAACAAGTTGGTTTTCATGAAATAACTGGAGAATGCATTTTCTGACTAGTTAAATAATAATAATAATAATAATAATAATAATAATAATAATAATATTTCTACAAGTACATGTACAAGGTATACAGTCCTAGCTAACATCAATGACATACTACTATAAAGAAAGCCGCTTATTACGCAGAGCATTTCCCGCAAATTAGGTTAGTTTTGTCCCAGGATGCGACCCACACCAGTCGACTAACACCCAGGTACCCATTTTACTGATGGGTGAACATTGGCCAGCAGGTGTCTTAAGGAAACACGTCCTAATGTTTCCAAGTGTACCGGGTATCGACCCCTGGACCTCAGCATGTGAGCCAAGTGCTAGTAATCGAGCTGCGGGACAGCTAATTGGCATTATTAGTTTTCTGGTAAGCTTTAAATCATCTATACTAATGTTTAACTGAATAAGAAACTTATGTCACAGTCTGTACTACTCCTTTTGAGTGCAATGGTGTAGAGGGGACTGAGTGCAATGGCGTAGAGAGGACTGAGTGCAATGGCGTAGAGAGGACTGAGTGCAATGGCGTAGACAGAACTAAGTGCAATGGCGTAATGAGGACTGAGTGCAATGGCGTAATAAGGACTGAGTGCAATGGCGTAGAGAGGACTGAGTGCAATGGCGTAGAGGGACTGAGTGCAATGGCGTAGAGAGGACTGAGTGCAATGGCGTAGAGGGACTGAGTGCAATGGCGTAGAGAGGACTGAGTGCAATGGCGTAGAGAGGACTGAGTGCAATGGCGTAGAGAGGACTGAGTGCAATGGCGTAGAGAGGACTGAGTGCAATGGCGTAGAGAGGACTGAGTGCAATGGCGTAGAGAGGACTGAGTGCAATGGCGTAATGAGGACTGAGTGCAATGGCGTAATAAGGACTGAGTGCAATGGCGTAGAGAGGACTGAGTGCAATGGCGTAGAGGGGACTGAGTGCAATGGCGTAGAGAGGACTGAGTGCAATTGCATAGAGAGGACTGAGTGCAATGGCGTAGAGATGACTGATTGCAATGGCGTAGAGAGGACTGAGTGCAATGGCGTAGAGAGGACTGAGTGCAATGGCGTAGAGAGGACTGAGTGCAATGGCGTAGAGAGGACTGAGTGCAATGGCGTAGAGAGGACTGAGTGCAATGGCGTAGAGAGGACTGAGTGCAATGGCGTAGAGAGGACTGAGTGCAATGGCGTAGAGAGGACTGAGTGCAATGGCGTAGAGAGGACTGAGTGCAATGGCGTAGAGAGGACTGAGTGCAATGGCGTAGAGAGGACTGAGTGCAATGGCGTAGAGAGGACTGAGTGCATTGGCGTAGAGAGGACTGAGTGCAATGGCGTAGAGAGGACTGAGTGTAATGGCGTAGAGAGGACTGAGTGCAATGGCGTAGAGAGGACTGAGTGCAATGGCGTAGAGAGGACTGAGTGCAATGGCGTAGAGGACTGAGTGCAATGGCGTAGAGGGACAGAGATATCTTTCTCATTTAGTATGGTGGTAGAAATACCGACAATATGTTAGGTAAAAGGACACAAATGCAACTAATGTGACATTTTATTATGGCAACGTTTCGCTCTCCAGGAGCTTTATCAAGCCGTTACAATGGCTCACATTAGCTGCACTTGTGGCCTTTTAACTAAGATATCTTTATCGGATAGCGCAGCGACTCAAACACATCTAGTTATTACTGTTATTATTATTATTATTATTATTATTATTATTATTATTATTATTATTAATAGGTCACAGGGGATAATAGTTTTTATGTGGAGGGAGACCTTTAAAGCGAAGGTTAATAAGTAATATACGTATTTGCTAGGATGTTTAGAAGCTAGATTTACCATGGTAAGTAATATATTAATTTAAATAATCTTATTGAGGATGACTTGCATCTGGACATCTTAGGAAGCCTGAGGCTATTAAAATTCTTAACCTTTTCCTTTTATAAATTTACTGGAGCTATTCGTGTTTATAGGTTATGGGTTATTTTTAATATTTTCATCATGGGATATATACACACAGATGTGGATTTCTCTCAGCGCTTATATGCTGAGAGTTTATTTTAATCACTATTTTAGGGACTAAAATATTATTGGCTGATGATGAAAACGTTAGGTGTAACGTTAATGAGCCTAGTGTAGTGGAAAGTCGTACTGAAAGTACGTACAGTAGATGGTTCACATTTGTACCTTGGTACACGAGGACACAGTTTAGTATTCAAGCTTTATGTTGTGCAAGTGGGACACTCCACGCCTCGACACAACATTAATGTCAACTCGTATATTTTCCCCAGAGATGACTAGCAACAACAAACACCAGGTCATTTTAACGTCTCCACACCCTACCCATCTATCTTACCTTGTGAGAATTTAATTTACCTGGATTTTTTGCATATTTCGCCTTGACATATTGTTTAAGATTATTTTCTGGTTTATGAGGAGAATACCAGTTTACTCTAGTCCTCGCCCGCTAGTGGCAGGTCACTGCCTAGTAACAATATACTGACTCCACTTTTATACAATATTTTCTGCACTGAAAATTATTTGCAGTGCATTATATATATATATATATATATATATATATATATATATATATATATATATATAATATATATATATATATGGGAAGTACAGTGTCTGCACTCTGAAGGAGGGGTGTTAATGTTGCAGTTTTATAACTGTAGTGTAAAGCACCCCTCTGGCAAGACAGTGATGGAGTGAATGATGATGAAAGTTTTTCTTTTCGGGCCACCCTGCCTTGGTGGGAATCGGCCGATGTGTTAATAATAAATAAATATATATATATATATATATATATATATATATATTTTATATACATATCAGTAAGTAAGAGAGGTGAAGGTTTATAAACTAAAAAAGGAGGCAGTTAGGGTAAGATATAAACAACTATTGGAGGATAGATGGGCTAGTGAGAGTGTAGGCAATGGGGTTGAAAATGTATGGGATAGATTTAAAAATGTAGTGTTAGAGTGTTCAGCAGAAGTTTGTGGTTACAGGCGAGTGGGTGCGGGAGGAAGAGGAGCGATTGGTGGAATGATGATGTAAAGAGAGTAGTAAGGGAGAAAAAGTTAGCATATGAGAGGTTTTTACAAAGTAGAAGTGATGCAAGGAGGGAAGAGTATATGGAGAGAAAAAGAGAGGTTAAAGAGTGGTGAAGCAATGTAAAAGAGAGCAGATGAGAGAGTGGGTGAGATGTTATCAGCAAATTTTGTTGAAAATAAGAAAAAGTTTTGGAATGAGATTAATAAGTTGAGGAAGCCTAGAGAACAAATGGATTTGACAGTTAAAAATAGGAGAGGAGAGTTATTAAATGGAGAGTTAGAGGTATCGGGAAGATGGAGAGAATATTTTGAGGAGTTGTTAAATGTTGATGAAGACAGGGAAGCTGTGATTTCGTGTGTAGGGCAAGGAGGAATAACATCTTGTAGGAGTGTGGAAGAGCCAGTTGTGAGTGTAGGGAAGTTCGTGAGGCAGTGGGTAGAATGAAAGGGGTAAGGCAGCTGGGATTGATGGGATAAAGATAGAAATGTTAAAAGCAGGTGGGGATATAGTTTTGGAGTGGTTGGTGCTATTATTTAATAAATGTATGGAAGAGGGTAAGGTACCTAGGATTGGCAGAGAGCGTGTATTGTTCCTTTGTATAAAGGCAAAGGGACAAAAGAGAGTGCAAAAATTATAGGGGAATAAGTCTGTTGAGTGTACCTGGTAAAGTGTATGGTAGAGTTATTATTGAAAGAATTAAGAGTAAGACAGAAAGTAGGATAGCAGATGAACAAGGGGGCTTTAGGAAAGGTAGGGGTGTGTAGACCAAGTGTTTACAGTGAAACATATAGGTGAACAGTATTTGGATAAGGGTAAAGATGTTTTTGTGGCATTTATGGATTTGGAAAAGGCGTATGATAGGGTAGATAGGGAGGCAATGTGGCAGATGTTGCAGGTGTATGGAATAGGAGGAAGGTTACTGAAAGCAGTAAAGAGTTTTATGAGGATAGTGAGGCTCAGGTTAGAGTGTGTAGGAGGAAGGGGACTATTTCCCAGTAAAAGTGGGCCTTAGACAAGGATGTGTGATGTCACCGTGGTTGTTCAATATATTTATAGATGGGGTTGTAAGAGAAGTGAATGCGAGGGTCTTGGCAAGAGGTGTTGGGCTAAAAGATAAAGAAGCAAATACAAAGTGGGAGTTGTCACAGTTGCTTTTTGCTGATGACACTGTGCTTTTGGGAGATTCTGAAGAGAAGTTGCAGAGGTTGGTGGATGAATTTGGTAGGGTGTGTAAAGAAGAAAATTGAAAGTGAATATAGGAAAGAGTAAGGTGATGAGGATAACAAAAGAATAGGTGACGAAAGATTGGATATCAGATTGGAGGGAGAGAGTATGGAGGAGGTGAATGTATTCAGATATTTGGGAGTGGACATGTCGGGATGGGTCTATGAAGGATGAGGTGAATCATAGAATTGATGAGGGAAAATGGTTAGTGGAGCACTTCGGAGTCTGTGGAGACAAAAACCTTGTCCATGGAAGTAAAGAGGGAATGTATGAGAGTATAGTTATACCAACGCTCTTATATGGGTGTGAAGCATGGGTGATGAATGTTGCAACGAGGAGAAGGCTGGAGGCAGTGGAAATGTCATGTCTGAGGTCAATGTGTGGTGTGAATATAATGCAGAGAATTCGGAGTTTGGAAATTAGGAGGAGGTGTGGGATTACCAAAACGATTGTCCAGAGAGCTGAGGAGGGGTTGTTGAGGTGGTTTGGACATGTAGAGAGAATGGAACGAGACAGAGTGACTTCGAGAGTGTATAAATCTGTAGTGGAGGGAAGGCGGGGTAGGGGTCGGCCTAGGAAAGGGTGGAGGAGGGGGTAAAGGAAGTTTTGTGCGAGGGGCTTGGACTTCCAGCAAGCATGTGTGAGCGTATTTGATAGGAGTGAATGGAGGCATATGGTTTTTAATACTTGACGTGCTGTTGGAGTGTGAGCAAAGTAACATTTATGAAGGCATTCAGGAAACCGGCAGGCCGGACTTGAGTTCTGGAGATGGGAAGTACAGTGCCGGCACTCTGAAGGAGGAGTGTTAATGTTGCAGTTTTATAACTGTAGTGTAAAGCACCCCTCTGGCAAGACAGTGATGGAGTGAATGATGATGAAAGTTTTTCTTTTCGGGCCACCCTGCCTTGGTGGGAATCGGCCGATGTGTTAATAAAAAATAAAAAATACATACATATATATATATATATATATATATATATATATATATATATATATATATATATATATATATATATATAATGTATGTATGTATACACACACACAGAGGAGCTGTGACTCGACCCCTGCAACCACAACTAGGTGAGTACACACACGGAGGTACCACCTCTAGAACTTAACTGGGGACCCTCATCCTCAGAGAAGACAATAAACATACCTCGGGAAAATTCAAGGTTCTCCCTGGAGCTGTATGAATTTTATTAATAGACAGAATACATTGACAGAAAAACACAAACATGAATACAATGGTATAATATATCAAAGATTATGAATCTCCTCCAGCTCCTCCTATATATATATATATATATATATATATATATATATATATATATATATATATAATTCTTATCTCCGTTTGGTGTACTAGCCTCCACAAGCAGTATATATATTATTGGTACCACGAACGAGTGGTATTGAATCAATAACAACACTGTGACTAGCCGACGATTCGAACCCATGTAGTTTTGGCCCTGCCCACACCACCGTATGTCCTCGGACCAAGAGTAACACACCTAGCTAGGCTGGGTGCTTGGTTCTTGAAGGATTGTGTGGTTCAGTGGGTTAAGGCGTCATGTGATTTTCGCTCACCACGAGGCAGGGACAAAATTACATGGGTTCGAATCCTCTGCTAGTCGCAGTGTTGTTATTGATTCAATACCATTCGTTCGTGGTCACAATAATATATATACTGCTTGTGGAGGCTAGTACACCAAACGGGGATATATATATATATATATATATATATATATATATATATTACATCGGGCTTCTTCAGGGTACAACAGTGTGACCCAAAAAAGGATACTGTCACTATCACTCATTCAGTAACTGTCTTCCAAGATATGCGCAGACATCACAATTCAAATGACCAAACAACATTCTCATTTGGAGTGCAGACCCTTTACTGACCACCGCCAGGACTCAAGTCCGGCTAAGCAGTCTCCTTGTAAGGAACAACCTTCCTAATAACTCCTGGCAGAGCTGTTTACACTCAACTTGGCAAATTCCAATCAAAGACCACTTAAATGGCCACTTGAATATTTCCATCTCTGAACCCACTTACATTCAAAAGGAGTGTGAAGGGAAATCATTTATTCTTAGTAACCACTTAAAGGTTCACATTTTACAAATATAAAAAGTTTATTTACCCTTGCTTTTTAAGGGATAATTCCAAAGAGCAAGACTGAAAGGGAATAAATACATTTAGTGTATTAATACTAGAGTGGGTAGTGATTCGCCCGAATCCCTTCATAAAATGTCACGTTGCTAGCACTCCAGCAGCACATCAAATTATACATAATTCTTGCCTCCATTCACTCCAACCTAATACGACCACCCACGCATGCTGGATGCTCAAACCTTTTCCACTTAGAACGTCCTCATCCCCCTCCCTCCGCTCTTTTATGGAACCTCCTCTGCACTTCCCTCCCTCCCTCCTTTCCAGTTGCACAACCCACCTTAATAACTCTTCATCCGCCCTTTGAATTATACTTTATGTAAACCCCACACCTAATTTATACGATCCGCATTCTTTGCAAAATATTCACACTAACATTACTCTTAAACGTGATATTAGAAAACGTTTCGGTCCTTTGACCTTGATCACTTCAGAAGTGATCAAGGTTCCAGGACCGAAACGTTTTTTAATAAATATGTCCTAGTGTTTGCTTAAGTATTTTTCTAAAAGACCTCCTTGAATATACTTCTTTCCACAGATGCCTCAACACAATACCTACTTTTTTCCCTCATCTATTCTAAGGTTCAGTGCGTCTTTCTTTGGCCCATCCGCAGACATGTCCACTCCCAGATATCTAAACACATTCACTTCCTCTATACTCCTTCCCTCCAATTTGATTTCTAGCACTTCATAACCTAAACTTTTTTGTTATTCTCATCATCTTGTTCTTCTCGATGTTCACTTTAATGTCCTGGTTTTTTTTTGTTTTTTTTTTACATACTCTCCTTCATTTCTGCACCAACCTCTGCAACTTCTCGTCAGAATCTCCCAAAAGAATTGTCTCATCGGCAAAGAACAACTGTGTTTATTCCTATTGTATCAGACTCATATTTCAGTCCTGTACCTCTCACTTCTGTTACAACCCCATCTGTAAATATATTATTGAACAATCATGGTGGCATCACACATCCCACTCTAAGATATGCTTTTACTAGAAAACAATCCCCCTCTCTCCTACATATCCTAACTGAGCCTCATCTTCTGAATAAAAAAAATCTTTACTGCTTTTGTATCTTTTCCATGCATTTGCATCATCTGTCACAATGCTCTTTATGCAGTTTCTAAATTCATAAATTGGATAAAGAGTTCCTTACTCTTATCTAAGTATTATTTTCTTATGTTTCAATGTAAACACTTTGTTTATATATCCCCTATTCCCTAAATTCTCTTCGTTCGACTAAAAGCCTTACTGTCTGTCTAATCCCTAAATCTTGCAATAATAATTCTACCAGACATTTACCTGGTATACTCAATTCCATTCCTTTTTTTGGTCTCTTTTTCCCTTCTACAAAGGCATTATTCATGCTTTCTCCAAATCCTTAGATACCCTTCCCCTTTTCATGCAAATATTTAACCAATACATCAACCACTCCAAATTCGTTCTACACCTGCTTGTAGCATTTCAGTCTTAAGCCCGTCTGACTCAGCCGCTTTGTCCCATTTCATTCTACCCTCTAGCTCATGAACTTTCCTCACATTCCTTTCTGGCTCTCCCTCACTCCTACCAGATCTTAATCCTCCCTTCATCATCAACATTAAACAAAAAATATTCCCTTCTTTTTTCCAGTCTCTCCGCCTCCCCATCTTACATTTCTTTTTTCTTTCTTAACTACCAAGTCCATTAGCTTCTGAAGTTTTCTCAACTTGTTAATTTCTCAACAAAACTGTTCCTTATGTTCAGCAAAATTTGATGAAAAAGTGACATCCATTCTCTCATTTGCCTTCCTTTGGTATTCTTTCATCACTCTTAAATTCTTTTTTCTTCTAAATATACTTTGGCTCTCACATATTATTTTTACATTGTAAACACCACTCATATACTCACTGTTTCTAGCTTAGCATCATAGTAACCTCATCATTTGACCAATTATTGTTTTTCCCATCTGCTCCCCACCTTCCTATACCCACAAGTTTCTGTTGTGCACTACAGCACTGCATTCATAAATCTACCTCCTTCCTGTTTTTACTTCTCCTTTACCTGTCCCTCTCTAACAGTTGCTTATATCTCATACTGTTTCTATCATTAGTATATTCATTTCTTTCTTACTTACCCTCTGACTTTTTACTCTTACTGTAGCTGATACTATATAACGATGTGACATAGCAGTGATGCACATCCTATCAGTCTTTATGCACCAATACATATTCTAGCAAACTGAGGTCACTGAGCGCTAAATGTTACAATAAATTATAGCACAGTTATTTATCATAGGATACTAGCATCAAGCCATTTTCTGGCTTCTAACAGTTTTGTCAGTAATAACTCTTCAATTTAGTGGGTCAGAACCAGTTACTTTCACCAATAGCACTTTTCACCTGGATTATAAGAAAATTACAACTGAGAACTCTACCGAATCAAAAATGACTCGGGAATTTTTTGTCTCATTTACGCATTTTAACTTAAATTGTGTCCTTGGACAACTTACTATAAACCCTGTACTTAAAGTACTAGCAGTAATAAACTGTGCCATCTGGCACGTTACTGTACTGACGAGTACTCGGAAATACTAGAATAAGTAACGTGTGTATGTAGTGTGCGGCAGACTCCGCATAGTGAGTTCAGCAGCTTCCAAACCCCGACTATTAGAGTGCGTAGATGATGCTCTGAACGAGTCGCATCGAGAGTTAGACTCGAGACCTGAATCATGTGTCTCACGACACAGCCACAAAATGCTAACAATCACTAATTCTATATAACGCTCACCAACGAGATCTTACTTTACCACAAAACTGAGTCTACATCACAAGAGCAGACAACAGAGTTCTCACAGACAAAGGTGTCTTGATTCCTCGAAAGCTGAACAGAGAGAGAGAGAGAGAAAGAGAGAGAGAGAGATAGAGAGAGGGAGGGAGGGGGGACTGGAACAGCTGCAGGCGTGAGGTGAGGTGAGCTCCTCGTTTGACACATCTCCCAGAATGCACCACAATTGGCAAACAAATGAATAAGTGTGTAGCTAAGCGGGACATCCAATGAAAACCTCGTATCTGCTAGAACAGAAAATGTAATGTGTAAAACATCTTACCTATCAATGTGTCTAAATATATAAGACAAATAATGATATGAAGCATATTTTCATTTTAGCTCTAACAAAAACAACATTTGCGATATATTAAATACAAAAAAATGTACCTATATGTGTGTCTGTATTATCTATACATAATTCAATTAGAGGCTCTCCACTGTTACTTCCCCTTGACACTCCAAACTTACCTAATACGCCACATGCAACAGTTTCTCCCACTTTAGCATTCAAGTCTCCCACAATAATGATTTTTTCAATAAATAACAAAAAAAGGCACAATACCGTGACTGGAACAATACACAAATAACCCGCACACAGAAGAGAGGAGCTTACGACGACGTTTCGGTCCGACTTGGACCATTTCTTGTTCCCGTCCCTGTCTCCTGGACTCTATATATACTCCCTCCCTCCCTTCCTTCTTTGTGTTAGTGTGACTTTGTAAATGGTCCAAGTCGGACCGAAACGTCGTCGTAAGCTCCTCTCTTCTATGTGCGGGTTATTTGTTTATGATTTTTCAACTTAGTTTATAAACCCTAAACACTCACTTATCACCTCTTACAATCTCTCCTCGACACTGCTCTCGCTCCCAAGTGTATAGATACTGTAACCCATTTTTCACATCCCACTCTTATTCTAATCCACATATTTTTAATATAAACATAACTGAATAAGGCGCTACCCTGTCTTTGGCATTAGTTCTCTCGGAAACATCCGATGTAATTAATTTACTCCTATCAGTGAAACTTTCCTTCTTCCCCTCACCTCTCCTAGCTTTGTTTCACTTGGTGCTACGACATCCAGGTTTGTTTCATTCATAACAATAACAATTAATTCTTTCTTATCTATATTACATTAATGAATTATAACATTTATTTATTTAACAGTATTTTATGTGAAAGATATTATGGTTTTGTTCACAGTTAACCCTCACACACACACACACACACACACACCACAAAACACACACACACACACACACACACACCACCACAAACACACACACACACACACACACACACACACCACAAAAACAACACACACACACACACACACACCACAAAACACACACACACAAAATACTGAGAGGAATTAACAAGGTGGATAGGGTCAGAATGCTTCAGAGATCTAACACAGCAACAAGGGTCACAATTGAAGTGAAAACTCAGATGAGTCACAGGGATGTTAGGAAATATTTCTTCAGTCATAGAGTTGTCAGGAAGTGGAATAGTCTAGAGGTGATGTAGTGGAGGCAGGATTCATACATAGCTTTAAGAAGAGGTATGATAAAGCTCATGGAGCAGGAGAGTGGACCTAGTAGCGACCAATGAAGAGGCGGGGCCAGGAGCTATGAATCGACCCTTCAACACAATTAGGTGAGTACAATTAGGTGAATACACACTGACACACACACACCACCACACACACACACACGTCCTTGCAGGTTGTACTTTCAAGAGGTTAACGGTCGACCTACTTTCTGACTCCCACCCATTCACCTCTCCTCTCCTCCTCTCTCTCTCTCTTCTCCTCTCTCTCTTTCTCTCTCTCTCTCTCTCTCTCTCCTCTCTCTCTCTCTCTTTTCTCTCTCTCTCTCTCCTGAGAACCCATAGGAGTGTCGGGCCCCAGGTGTAGGAGCTCCAGGTTTAGCGTAACAAAAGTAGTGTATAATTTTATTTTAAAAATAATTTGGCATTCTATGTAATGCAAATGATAAAAATATAGAAGTAATGCACACACACACATACTGGGCCAGAAGCTGTGACTCGACCCTGCAACCACAAATAGGTGAGTACACACACACACACACACACACACACACACACACACACACACACGCCCGATGGCATGGTGGCTAGCGCTCTTGCTTCACGCACGGAGGGCCGGGTTCAATCCGGCGGGGCCGAAACATTTCGAAGTGTTTCGTTACACACACACACACACAATACATACAACAGGCCTGAGAGAAATTGACAGGTGGATAGGGTCAGACCGCTCAGAGATCTGACACAGCAACAAGAGATCACAATTGGAGGAGATGGTAGCACCTGAACGGAACAAGATTATAAATGACAACCAGCACGGATTCAGGAAGGCAAATCCTGTGTCAAAACCTCTGGAGTTTTAGATGAGACAGAGAGAAGAGAGAGAGAGAGAGAGAGAGAGAGAGAGAGAGAGAGAGAGAGAGAGAGAGGAGAGAAGAGAGAGAGAGAGAGAGAGAGAGAGAGAGAGAGAGAGAGAGAGAGAGAGAGAGAGAGAGAGAGGGGGGGGGGGTGGATTGACTGCATTTTCTTGGACTGCAAGGTCTTCGACACAGTTTCTCACAAGAGATTAGTGCAGAGGCTAGAGGATCAGGCACGTATAACAGGAAGGGCACTGCAATGGATCCGAGAATACCTGACAGGGAGGCAACAACGAGTCATGGTACGAGAGAGGTATCACAATGGGCGGCTGTGATGAGCGGGGTTCCACAGGGGTCAGTCCTAGGACCAGTGCTGTTTTTTGTATATGTGAATGACATGACGGAAGGGATAGACTCGGAAGTGTCCCTGTTTGCAGATGTGAAGTTAATGAGAAGAATTAAATCAGATGAGGACCAGGCAGGACTACAAAGAGACCTGGACAGGCTGGACACATGGTCCAGCAACTGGCTACTCGAATTTAACCCCGCCAAATGCAAAGTCATGAAGATCGGGGAAAGCCAAAGAAGACCGCAGACAGAGTATAGACTAGGTGGCCAAAAACTACAAACCTCACTTAAGGAGAAAGATCTTGGGGTGAGTATAATACCGAGCATGTCTCCGGAAGCACACATCAACCAGATAACTGCTGCAGCATATGGGCGCCTGGCAAACCTGAGAATAACGTTCCAATAACTCAGTAAGGAATCGTCCAAGGGACTGTACACCGTGTACGTCAGGCCCATACTGGAGTATGCAGCACCAGTTTGGAACCCACACCTGGCCAAGCACGTCAAACAATTAGATAAAGTGCAAAGGTTTGCAACAAGGCTAGTTCCAGAGCTAAGGGGAATGTCCTACGAAGAAAGGTTATGGGAAATCGACCTGACGACATTGGAGGACAGGAGGGTTAGGGGAGACATGATAACGACATACAAAATATTGTGAGGAATAGATAAGGTGGACAGAGACAAGTTGTTCCAGAGATGAAACACAGAAACAAGGAGTCACAGTTGGAAGTTGAAGACTCAGATGAATCCCAGGGATGTTAGGAAGTATTTCTTTAGTCACAGAGTTGTCAGGAAGTGGAATAGTCTGGGAAGTGATACAGTGGAGGCAGGATCCATACATAGCTTTAAAAGAGGTATGATAAAGCTCATGGAGCAGGAAGAGTGACCTAGTAGCAACCAGTGAATAGGCGTTGCCAGGAGCTGTAACTCGACCCCTGCAATCACAACTAGGTGAGTACAACTAGGTAAGTACACACACATGCAAGAGAAAAATACGAAGAGAGCAACAGAGCAATGGTAGACACACTAGCCGAGGTGGCGAGAAGAGCTCACATGGGTAGAGCAACGTTACTAGTTATGGGTTATTTCAATCACAAAGAGATTGACTAGGAAAACCTGGAGCCCCACGGGGGTCCCGAAACATGGAGAGCCAAGATGATGGATGTGGTACTGGAAAACTTCATCAACATGTTAGAGGCACTACCAGTGAGAGGTGAGGATGAACCATCAAGACTGGACCTAGTATTTACCTTGGGTTTGGGTAGTTCAGACATCGAGGATATCACGTATGAAAGGCCCCTTGGAACTAGTGATCATGTGGGTCTGTGCTTTAAATACATAGCTGAGCTACAATTGGAGAGGGTAGCAGGAATAGGATGGGAGAAGCCAAACTACAAAAGGGGGGACTACACAGGTATGAGGAACTTCCTGCAGGAGGTTCAGTGGGAAAGAGAACTGGCAGGAAAACCAGTAAATGAAATGATGGACTACGTGACAACAAAATGCAAGAAGGTTTGTTACCAATGGAAACAGAAATAATGGGAAGATCAGAACGAGTCCTTGGTTCACGCATAAGTAAAGGGAAGCAAAAAATAAGTGCACTAGAAAATGGAAAAGTACAGAAGACAAGGGATCCAGGAAAATAGAGATTAGCCAAAGAGCCAGAAACGAATATGCACAGATAAGAAGGGAGGCTCAGCAACAATTACGGAAATGACATAGCATGGAAAGTCAAGTCTGACCCGAAGCAGTTGTACAGCCACATCAGGAAAAAACAACAGTCAAGGAACATGTAATCAGGCTGAGGAAGGAAGGTGGGGAGTTCACAAAAAACGACCAACAAGTATGTGAGGAGCTTAACATGAGATTTAAAGAAGTATTTACAGTGGAGACAGGAAGAACTCCAGGAAGTCAGAATAGGGAGGTACACCAACAAGGGATACACCAACAAGTGCTGGATGAAATACACAACCAAGGAGGAGGTGAAGAAGCTATGTGAACTTGATGCCTCAAAGGTGTGGGACCGGACAACATCTCTCCGTGGGTCCTTAGAGAGGGAACAGAGATGCTGTATGTGCCACTAACAAAATCTTCAACACATCTGTTGAACCTGGGCAACTATCTAAGGTATGGAAGATGGCAAATGTAGTCCCAATTTTTAAGAAAGGA
>WNWK01003685.1:132500-159461 GCA_009830355.1 Cherax destructor
AATTGCCCCAGTACAAGGTTTATAGTAAGTTGTCCAGGACACAATTTAAGTTAAAATGCGTAAATGAGACAAAAATTCCCGAGTCATTTTTGATTCGGTAGAGTTCTCAGTTGTAATTTTCTTATAATCCAGGTGAAAAGTGCTATTGGTGAAAGTAACTGGTTCTGACCCACTAAATTGAGAGTTATACTGACAAAACTGTTAGAAGCCAGAAAAGAAATAACTTTGATGCTAGTATCTGATAAATAACTGTGCTATAATTTATTGTAACATTTAGCGCTCCAGTGACCTCAGTTTGCTAGAATATGTATTGGTGCATAAAGACTGATAGGATGTGCATCACTGCTATGTCACATCGTTATATAGTATCAGCTACAGTAGAGTAAAAAGTCAGAGGGTAGAAGTAGAAAAATGAATATGCTAATGATACAGAAACAGTATGAGATATAAGCAACTGTTAGAGGGACAGGTAAAAGAGAAGTAAAAACAGGAAGGAGGTAGATTTATGAATGCAGTGCTGTAGTGCACAACAGAAACTTGTGGGTATAGGAAGGTGGGGAGCAGATGGGAAAAACAATAATTGGTCAAATGATGAGTTACTATGATGCTAAGCTAGAAACAGTGAGTGAGTGGTGTTTACAATGTAAAAATAATATGTGAGCCAAAGTATATTAGAAGAAAAAGAATTTAAGAGTGATGAAGAATACCAAAGGAAGGCAAATGAGAGAATATGGATGTCACTTTTTCATCAAATTTTGGCTGAACATAGTTGAGAAATTAACAAGTTGAGAAAACTTCGAAGCTAATGGACTTGGTAGTTAAGAAGAAAAAGAAATGTAAGATGGGAGGCGGAGAGACTGGAAAAAGAGGGAATATTTTTGTTTAATGTTGATGAAGGGAGGATTAAGATCTGGTAGGGTGAGGAGAGCCAGAAAGGAATGTGAGGAAAGTTCATAAGGCTAGAGGGGTAGAATGAAATAGGACAAACGGCTGAGTCAGACGGGCTTAGACTGAGGAAATACTGCAAGCAGGTGGGTGAATTTGGAGTGGTTGATGTATTGGTTAAATATTTGCATGAAAGGGAAGGGTATCTAAGGATTTGGAGGAAAACTGAATAATGCCTTTGTAGAAGAAAAAGAGACAAAAAAGGAATGGAATTGAGTATACCAGGTAAATGTCTGGTAGAATTATTATTACAGATTTAGGGATTAGACAGACAGTAAGGCTTTTAGTCGAACGAAGAGAATTTAGGGAATAGGGGATATATAAACAAAGTGTTTACATTGAAACATAAGAAAATAATACTTAGATAAGAGTAAGAACTCTTTATCCAATTTATGAATTTAGAAACTGCATAAGAGCATTGTGACAGATGATGCAAATGCATGGAAAGATACAAGCAGTAAAGATTTTTATTCAATTGAGGCTCAGTTAGGATATGTAAGGAGGGGATTGTTTTCTAGTAAGCATATCTTGTGTGATGCCACCATGATTGTTCAATAATATATTTACAGATGGGGTTGTAACAGAGTGAGGTACAGGACTGAAATATGGGTCTGATACAATAGGAATAAACACAGTTGTTCTTTGCCGATGAGACAATTCTTTTGGGAGATTCTGACGAGAAGTTGCAGAGGTTGGTGCAGAAATGAAGGAGGTATGTAAAAAAACAAAAAAAAACCAGGACATTAAGTGAACATCGAGAAGAACAAGATGATGAGAATAACAAAAAAGTTTAGGTTATGAGACACAAGGAAATCAAATTGGAGGGAAGGAGTATAGAGAGTGAATGTGTTTAGATATCTGGGAGTGGACATGTCTGCGGATGGGCAAAGAAGACGCACTGAACCTTAGAATAGATGAGGGAAAAAGTAGGTATTGTGTTGAGGCATCTGTGGAAAGAAGTATATTCAAAAGGAGGTCTTTTAGAAAAATACTTAAGCAAACACTAGGACATATTTATTAAAAAACGTTTCGGTCCTGGAACCTTGATCACTTCTGAAGTGATCAGTTCAGAACCGAAACGTTTCCTATATCACGTTTAGGTAATGTTAGTGTAGTATTTTAAAAAGAATGCGGATCGTATAAATTGGGTGTGGGGTTTTTACATGAGTATAATTCAAGGGCGGATGAAGAGTTGTGGGTGGAGTTGTGCAGCTGAAGGAGGAGGGAGGAATTGCAGAGGGGAGGGGACGCAAGAGCGGAGGGAGGGGATGAGGACGTTCTAAGTGGAAAGGTTTGAGCATCCAGCATGCGTGGGTGGTCGTATTAGGTTGGAGTGAATGGGCAAAATTATGTATAATTTGATGTGCTGCTGAGTGCTAGCAACGTGACATTTATGAAGGGATTCGGGCGAATCACTACCCACTCTAGTATTATTTAAATGTATTTATTCCCTTTCAGTCTTGCTCTTTGGAATTATCCTTAAAAAGCAAGGGTAAATAAACTTTATATTTGTAAAATGTGAACCTTTAAGTGGTTACTAAGAATAAATGATTTCCCTTCACACTCCTTTTGTGTAAGTGGGTTCAGAGATGAAATATTCAAAAGTATATTTAAGTGTACAGTAATTATAAGTCAAAGTGTATTAACCTGCAGATTATGAGCTATTTTACCAAGACTGTCGGCACTGATCTGCAGGTGCGTAAAGTGCTCCAAATAGAAAGAGCTTAATTTTAGCCATTTTGAGTTGTGGTGTCTGCGCAATATCACTGAAACAGACCACTGAATGATGTGTGATGTCTTTTGTCACTGTTACCTGAACGATGTAATATATATATAACATATATATAACTGTATTAATATCAACTGTGTATCCTCCTTCTTCCGTTGGTATTAACCACCATAAGCAGAAAAGGGTGCCTTTTCATATATATAACATGTGTGTGTGTGTGTGTGTGTGTGTGTGTGTGTGTGCTGTGTGTGTGTGTGTGTGTGTGTGTGTGTGTGTGTGTGTGTGTGTGTGTGTGTGTGTGTGTGTGTGTGTGTGTGTGTGTGTGTGTGTGTGTGTTATTGCCTTTGTGACCACGAACGGAATGGTATTGAATCAGCCTTAACACTGCGACTAGCAGAGGATTCGAACCCATGTAATTTGTCCCTGCCTCGTAGTGAGCGAAAATCACATAGCGCCTTAACCCACTGAACCACCTTCAGAACCAAACAGCCTAGCTAGGTGTGTTACTCTTAGTCCGAGGACATACGGTGGTGTGGGCAGGGCCAAAACTGTAGGTTCGAATCATCAACTTTAGTCACAGTGTTCGTGAGCTAATATATACTGTTGTGGAGCTGAAAACCTTTACAAACAGAAGATAGAGTATATATATATATATATATATATATATATATATATATATATATATATATATAGGGAGAAGCTGGAGGAGATTCGCAATCTTTGATATGTTATACCATTGTATTCATGTTTGTGTTTTTCTGTCAATGTATTCTGTCTATTAATAAAATTCATACCTCCAGGAAGACAGCAGATTTTCCCGAAGGTATGTTTATTGCTTCTCTGAGATGAGGGTCCCCAGTTAAGTTCTGAGGTGGGTACCTCCGTGTGTACTCACCTAGTTGTGGTTGCAGGGGTCGAGTCACAGCTCCTCTGTGTGTGTGTATACATACATACATATATATATATATATATATATATATATATATATATATATATATATATATATATATATATATATATGTATGTATTTTTATTTTATTAACACATCGGCGATTCCCACAGGCAGGGTGGCCCGAAAAAGAAAAACTTTCATCATCATTCCTCCATCACTGTCTTGCCAGAGGGTGCTTTACACTACAGTATAAAGCTGCAACATTAACACTCACTCCTTGATGCCAAGCACTGTACTTCCCATCTCCAGAACTCCAAGTCCGGCCTGCCGGTTTCCTGAATGCCTTCATAATGTTACTTTGCTCCTCCAGCAGCACGTCAAGTATTAAAAACCATATGCCTCCATTCCTCTATCAAATACGCTCACACATGCTTGCTGGAAGTCCACTCCTTTTACAAAACTTCCTTTACCCCACCCTTTCTAGGCCGACCCCTACCCGCCTTCCCTCCACTACAGATTTATACACTCTCGAAGTCACTCTGTCTCGTTCCATTCTCTCTACATGTCCAAACCACCTCAACAACCTCCTCAGCTCTGGACAATCGTTTTGGTAATCCCACACCTCCTCTAATTTCCAAACTCCGAATTCTCTGCATTATATTCACCACACATTGACCTCAGACATGACATTTCCACTGCCTCCAGCCTTCTCCCTGCGTTACCCAGCATTCATCACCCATGCTTCACACCCTTATAAGAACGTTGGTATAACTATACTCTCATACATTCCCCTCTACTTCCATGGACCGTTTTTGTCTCCCCAGACTCCAAAAAAGTGCTCCACTAACCATTTTCCCCTCATCAATTCTATGATTCACCTCATCCTTCATAGACCCATCCGCCGACATGTCCACTCCCAAATATCTAGACCTGTTCACCTCCTCCATACTCTCTCCCTCCAATCTGATATCCAATCTTTCGTCACCTATTCTTTTTGTTATCCTCATCACCTTACTCTTTCCTATATTCACTTTCAATTTTCTTCTTTTACACCCTACCAAATTCATCCACCAACCTCTGAACTTCTCTTCAGAATCTCCCAAAGCACAGTGTCATCAGCAAAAAGCAACTGTGACAACCCCCACTTGTATTTGCTTCTTATCTTTTAGCCCAACACCTCTTGCCAAGACCCTCGCATTCACTTCTCTTACAACCCCATCTATAAATATATTGAACAACCACGGTGACATCACATCCTTGTCTAAGGCCCACTTTTACTGGGAAATAGTCCCCTTCCCTCCTACACACTCTAACCTGAGCCTCACTATCCTCATAAAAACTCTTACTGCTTTCAGTAACCTTCCTCCTATTCCATACCCTGCAACATCTGCCACATTGCCCCCTATCTACCCTATCATACGCCTTTTCCAACTCCATAAATGCCACAAAAACATCTTTACCCTTATCCAAATGCTGTTCACCTATATGTTTCACTGTAAACACTTGCTCTACACACCCTACCTTTCCTAAAGCCCCCTTGTTCATCTGCTATCCTACTTTCTGTCTTACTCTTAATTCTTTCAATAATAACTCTACCATACACTTTACCAGGTACACTCAACAGACTTATTCCCTATAATTTTTGCACTCTCTTTGTCCCCTTTGCCTTTATAAAGGGAAACAATACACGCTCTCTGCCAACCCCTAGGTACCTTACCCTCTTCCATACATTTATTAAATAATAGCACCAACCACTCCAAAACTATATCCCCACCTGCTTTTAACATTTCTATCTTTATCCCATCAATCCCAGCTGCCTTACCCCCTTTCATTCTCCCACTGCCTCACGAACTCCCTACACTCACAACTGGCTCTTCCACACTCCTACAAGATGTTATTCCTCCTTGCCCTACACACGAAATCACAGCTTCCTGTCTTCATCAACATTTAACAACTCCTCAAAATATTCTCTCCATCTTCCCGATACCTCTAACTCTCCATTTAATAACTCTCCTCTCCTATTTTTAACTGTCAAATCCATTTGTTCTCTAGGCTTCCTCAACTTATTAATCTCATTCCAAAACTTTTTCTTATTTTCAAAAAAATTTGCTGATAACATCTCACCCACTCTCTCATCTGCTCTTTTTTACATTGCTTCACCACTCTTTTAACCTCTTTTTCTCCATATACTCTTCCCTCCTTGCATCACTTCTACTTTGTAAAACCTCTCATATGCTAACTTTTTTTCCTTACTACTCTCTTTACATCATCATTCCACCAATTGCTCCTCTTCCCTCCGCACCCACTCGCCTGTAACCACAAACTTCTGCTGAACACTCTAACACTACATTTTTAAATCTACCCCATACATTTTCAACCCCATTGCCTACACTCTCACTAGCCCATCTATCCTCCAATAGTTGTTTATATCTTACCCTAACTGCCTCCTCTTTTAGTTTATAAACCTTCACCTCTCTCTTACTTACTGATTCTATTTTCCTTGTATCCCATCTACCTTTTACTCCCACTGTAGCTATAACTAAAAAGTGATCTGATATATCTGTGGCCCCTCTATAAACATGTACATCCTGAAGTCTACTCAACAGTCTTTTATCTACCAATACATAGTCCAACAAACTACTATCATTACGCCCTACATCATATCTTGTATACTTATTTATCCTCTTTTTCTTAAAATATGTATTACCTATAACTAAACCCCTTTCTATACAAAAGTTCAATCAAAGGGCTCCCATTATCATTTACACCTGGCACCCCAAACTTACCTACTACACCCTCTCTGCATGTTTCTCCCACTTTGCATTGGTCCCTACCACAATTCTCTCATTTGGTTCAAAAGTTCCTATACATTCACTTAATAGGGAGGTCACTGATCATTTTTTTGGAAAAAGGGATGGGTGGGGAAAAAAGTGAACTTATATCATAATTGGTTTTAGGGGAAAAAAGAAAAAGGACAGATGAAATTTTTTTTTTCTGTCCAATTTTTTTATCCTTTTTTGGGTTGGTAAATTTTTAGGGGGCGCGTAATTTTTTTTGGGGTTCTTATCGATAAAAATTTGGCTCGTGTTGAATTAAAAATTTTTTTGTAATGCAGCAGTTAAAGAGGGTCTGTTGCCCCTTTAAATTTTTAAGATTTGAGTTCAGCCGGCGTGAGCCAGGTTGGTTTTATCTCCTAGAAAAAAAAAAAATTGTTTTTTCGAAAGGATTAAATAATTGAAATAGTTTTAAAGACACAATAGAGATAGATGTAATGGTTTTATTATTACGGTCAAAAAAAAGTCAAAAGACTTTGTCTTTAATTTCCAAAATTAATATTTTTAAACTATCTTCTGTTTCAGGGCCTAAGAGTTTCTGTTGGTTTAGGAGGCTCGGAAGGCCGTAACGGCCTTGAGGATACCCTGATGATTTTAACTACAACAATTAAGGTCAGGAGGAGAAATGAAATTATAAAAATAGTAAGGGGCCCTGAGGGCCCTGAGTAGATAGGGGAGGTTGACAGGTAGATGGGATTAATTCTACTATTATTTAGGAGTAGGAACACAGAGGAGTTGTAAAATTTAGATGTAAGTAGCATTGGGTCTACTAGTACTAGGGGAGCAGCAGTGAGCAGGGAGACCAACACTATTAAAGTGGACCACGGGTGTATTTTGAAGGGCTCGTTCGACGCGAGGAGGACACATAGATGAAGAGGATTAATATTCCCCCTAAGAAAATTAGGAATAGAATGTATGAAAATCAAAATGAGGGGTTGAATAACCCGGAGATAAGACAAATTAGAACCGTTTGGGCTAATAGTGTTAAACCTATGGAGAGTGGGTGCCCGAGGGTTGTAAATAGTACAGCCAATCTAATGACAGAGGGGATTAAAAAATACAAGATATTATTTTATGCGCGCAGGCATTTATAAAGTTTTAAGATGGGTGATCATTTTTGGTTTACAAGACCAAGATTTTTAATTAAACTATTAAAACTTATTTGGATTTAAATAGTTTTAATTAAAATTTTGGTTTGTGGTACCAAAGATATAAAAAAGTTTTATTTTAAATCATGTTATGGGGTGTATATTTTCATACGGTGAGTTTGGTGTTTTTATTGCTCTCGTCATTAGTTTCCATTGGAGCGAGTTTAGCCAGGTTAAATTTTGGTCTTAGGTATGTAATTGAGTGGGAAATTTTTTCTTTGGGCTCATCTTCTGTTGTTGTTACTTTAGTTTGTGATTGAGTTAGTACTTTATTCTTGGGGGTAGTTTTATTTATTTCCTCTATAGTTATATATTATAGGGGGGATTATATGGACGGCGATAAAGGGTACAACCGTTTTATATATATAGTTTTTGCTTTTGTTTTTTCTATAGGGGCTCTCATTATTAGGCCTAATTTAATTAGGATTCTTTTAGGTTGAGACGGATTGGGTTTGATTTCCTATGTTTTAGTAATTTATTATCAAAATGAAAAATCCGCTAATGCAGGTATACTAACCATTTTATCCAATCGTATTGGAGATGTAGGGATTTTATTGAGGATTTCTTTGTTATTTATACTAGGGGGGTGGAATTTTATTTTTTATGGGGAGACCTTGGGGGAAGATTTCTTTTTGTTAAAGATTTTTGTATGTTTAGCTGCTATAACTAAGAGGGCCCAGATTCCATTCTCGGCGTGGTTACCAGCAGCCATGGCTGCTCCTACCCCTGTCTCAGCCCTGGTTCACTCTTCGACTTTGGTTACGGCTGGGGTTTATATTTTGATTCGGTTCAGGGGAGCCCTAGAGGGCTCGTCTGTTCAAACTTTTTTGTTAATTATTTCTTGTTTAACAATATTTATGGCGGGGCTAGGGGCTAATTTCGAATTTGACCTTAAGAAAATTATTGCCCTGTCAACTTTGAGGCAGTTGGGGGTTATGATGGGGATTTTAGCTTTAGGGTTTCCGGATTTAGCCTTTTTTCATTTATTAACTCATGCTTTGTTTAAGGCATTGTTATTTATATGCGCGGGGTCTGTAATCCATAGTGTTAAGGAATATCAGGACATCCGAAATATGGGGAGGCTGGTACTATGTATACCCCTGACCAGGGTTTGTATGAATTTAGCTAATTTAGCTCTGTGCGGGATACCCTTTTTAGCGGGATTCTATTCTAAGGATTTGATTTTAGAGGTAGTATTTATAAGGAGGGTAAACTTTTTAGGGTTTTTTCTGTATGTCTTATCTACGGGCTTAACAGTGTGTTATACATTTCGGCTGGTTTACTATAGTTTAAGTTGCCCCCCTAATATAAGTTCTATAATAATAATTAGGGAGGGCCATAGTATAATGATAGGGGGGATTACAGTATTGAGAGTGGGGGCAGTTGTGGGGGGCTCCTCCCAAAATCTCTCTTCTCCAGGTGCATACACGCTTATTATGACCCACTTTTTGCATCCGACCCTTATTTTAATCCACATAATCCTTGAATTTACACATTCATATTCCCTCTTTTCCTTCCATAACTGATCCTTGAACATTATTGCTACCCCTTCCTTAGCTCTAACTCTCTCAGATACTCCTGACTTAATCCCATTTATTTCTCCCCACTGAAACTCGCCTACCCCCTTCAGCTTTGTTTCGCTTAGGGCCAGGACATCCAACTTCTTTTCATTCATAACATTGGCAATCATCTCTTTCTTATCATCCGCACTACATCCACGCACATTCAGACAACCCAGTTTTATAAAGTTTTTCTTCTTCTCGTTTTTAGTAGATTTGTACAGGAGAAGGGGTTACTAGCCCATTGCTCCCGGCATCTTAGTCGCCTCATACGACACGCATTGCTTATGGAGGAAAGATTCTTTTCCACTTCCCCATGGACAATAGAGAAAATAAAAAGAACAAGAGCTATTAAGAAAAAGAAGAAAAACCTAGATGTGTGTATGTATATATATGCATGTGTATGCCAGTGTAGTGTGACCTAAAGTGTAAGTAGAAGTAGCTAGATATACCTGTTATCCAGCGTGTTTATGAGACAGAAAAAAGACACCAGCAATCCTACCATCATGTAAAACAGTTTCAGGTTTCTGTTTCACAGTCACCTGGCAGGACGGTAGTACCTCCCTGGGTGGTTGCTGATAATGTGCTTAGCAATTACTGTATGTGATTTTCAGAGAATGGCTATCCACCTGGGAAACTGGTGACCACATGGGGTCACACTGTAACCTTTGCAAAGAAATAAAATATTTATTTATTTTATTCATTACAGTAACTCATGGGGGAATCCCACCCTCAAGAGGACCACAGGGACTCGAGGGAAGACTTTAGTGGGACCCTTTAGAGAAGCATGCATTGTAATCACCTGGGAACCTCACTGACCTGAGAAGGTTTATAACCCTGGAAAGTTTAGTAACTCACCTGGGAAGCTTGGCAGGGTCTGCAGCAGGCGGGCTGGGGGCGGCAGGGTGTAGGGTGAGTGTGGAGCCTCGCGGGGAGGAGGTGTTGGAGTACCCACTGTCAGACCTGTCGGGAGTGATGGTGGTGGGTTCTTGGCTGATACCACACTATACACTACACAACATAGGCTCACTATACAAGCTCACTGTATAAGCTCACTACACAACATGCTTATTACACCCACTCTGCAATACAAGGTCAATACAACATAGGCACTTGCTACAAACAATAGAGAAAATAGTGCACAAAGTTCATCACAGATGACTTACTCCCAACAGGATACCAGCTATTGAGAAAACTTGTAAAAAAAAAAATCATTGTCATGCATAAAGATTCCATTCTGCATTAGTGTATATTATTTTATCCCAGGAGTGGAGGAGTAGCAACTCTTTTTTACCATAGAACACAAGCAGTGTGTGTATCTATTAATTTGTCGAGGAACCACATCTACAGAGGCCCAGTCTCCAACCAGGAGAACAAACCTGCAGGACTGAAAATGATTAAGAAACTCCCAAGGAATAAAAAATAAGTGTATGCTGAGTAAACATAATGCAGGATTTACATGTAATGTAGGATTTACTTGTGTAGGACTTAAATGCCGTAATAAAGGTTCATGAGACACCAGTGATCTAGCAGAATATAACAACAGTTAATAGTATTTCTTTTCATACTTTATATAACAGGATAACCACTCCTTGCATGGCTGCTGTCCACTTACCTAATACCATGAAGAAATGAAAATGACATTGACAATTACACTGGTTATGTAAGTGGAATAGTATAAAATTAGCTACCTTCTAAAAACGTCCATCTGACCTCCATACCACCCTCCATGCCCTTCTCATTAAGTTAGTTTATTCAGGTATACACAAATACAGTTACATAGATTATCATACATAACAGCATATGTGTAGAGAACCCAGGATAACCCAAAAAAGTCAGTGACTTATTTCCATTGGGGTCCTTTTAGTACCTTATTATTATACTATAAAGGAGATATTATACTATATACAGGAGATATACTAGGAATAGAATGTTTGAATTTCAGTACCTCAATATTGTAAACCTAGTTAATCACTACAATTACCTAACCTTACTATCAGTACAATCATTGTGTCACTATTGAGTAAGACCTATCATAAGACTGCCTGAAAAGCCTAGGCATACCTAGGCATATTATTCCATCTTGTAATATCTACTTCATAAAATGTACATTACTATAAGTACACCCACTCTTTATATTACTAGAAATAAAGAATTTTAATTTGAATGAGTTATTTATATTTACATGTGTGTTAGCTAAAAAAAAAAAAAAAAAAAAAAACATTCTCCCCCCTTTGTCGCTACATTTATTAGGCACTTTTTGGCTTTCTTTAACTGGTTCATGCTATGCCTGGCTTTGATATGTGCAGGTGGTCTGTTCCAATCCTTTGCTGTACAATAAAAGGTGTCTGAAGCCAGGGTACTACAAAGTTGTTCTCTCTTCCCCTAATACTATGACTGCTTTGGTTCCCAGCCTTGACAAAATTAATAATAATAATAATATTTTTATTTCATTGCAAGTTTACATCGAGATTTTGTAATTACATACAATCATGAGCTGAAGTGCAAAGAGAGCCACTATCATGCCATGGCATTCTGAGCAGATTAATCTAATGGCTTATAGACTACTTAATACTAGAGAAAATGATTGAGATTTTTTAGTTAAACATTAGTTACAACAGTTAATAAATTTACTCAAATTACAATCTGGGGATATTACATTGTGACAAGTGTTTTGTAGGATGGTTACATCAATAGTAAATATTGAAATTATATTACAGTGGTCCCTCGACTTTCGGTCAAAATCCGTTCCAGGAGCTAGACCTTAACTCGAATTACTCGAAAGTTGAAACCTTATTTCCCATAAGAAATAATGTAAATACAATTAATCCGTTCCAGACACCCAAAAATATTCACAAAAAATTAATTTTGTGAAGATTAACTATACTTTTACATAACCAAAACAATTATAAATACATATATAAAGTAATAAATTTATAATTAAACATTTAAAATAACATTTACTTACCTTTATTGAAGAGAGTTGCTGGCATTTGGAAGATAGGGAGGAGGACAGGGGGAGGGGTTAGTGTTTGGAAGGGGAATCCCCCTCCATAAGGACTTCAGGTAACAAGTCCCTCTCTGGGGTTACTTCCCTTCTTTGTCTTTTAATGCCACTAGGACCAGCTTGAGAGTCACTGGACCCCTGCCTCGAAAAATAACTGTCAAGAATGCTCTGTTTCTGGTGCCTCCTTAACATTTTTCTGAAGTGCAACATGGCTCTGTCACTGAACTGGTTGCAGAGATGGCTCATTTCAGCTTGCTCAGGGTGGTGTTTTTCAACAAATGTCTGCAACTTAGTCCATATAGAACACATTTCCTTAATCTCTGAAGAAGTTACTACCTCACCCTGTCCATCCTCCTCCTCTAAATCAATTTCCTTAAATGTCGTCTGATGCTGTTCCTGATGAAGCTCATTCAGCTCTTCAGTGGTTAGGTCTACCCTGTGCTCCTCCACCAACTCTTCCACATCTTCACCACTCGCCTAAAACCCCAGGCTGTTCCCCAATGCCACAAAATCTTCCACAACAGGCACAGGGTCGTCAGGGTCAGCCTCAAATCGTTCAAAATCAATCTTTTCAACACAATCCAGTCACAGTGGTCTCCAAGCAGAGTTCAAAGTCCTGGAAGTCACTCCTCCCAAGCCTTACCTATAAGGCCTATGCAATGGAGGATATGGAAGTGATCTTTCCAGAACTCTCTTAGGGTCAACTCAGTGTCTGAGGTCACTTCAAAGCACTTCTGAAACACTGCTTTAGTGTACAGTTTCTTGAAGTTAGAAATGACCTGCTGGTCTATGGGCTGGATGAGAGGAGTGGTGTTAGGAGGCAAGAACTTCACTGTGATGAAACTGAAGTTGTCAGACAAATAGTCTTTCAAGTTGTGAGGATGAGCAAGAGCATTGTCCAGTAGCAGGAGGCACTTGAGTGGCAATTCTTTTCCAGGAGGTATTTCTTCACACTGAGGCCAAACACTCCAGTGAGCCATTCCAGGAAAATTGCCGTCATGACCCATGCCATGGTGTTAGCCTTCCAAAACACACACAAATTATTCTTGTTAACATTGTGTTTCTTGAACACTGGGATTTTCAGAGTGATACACCAGTAAAGGCTTCACTTTAAAATCCCCACTAGTGTTACCACACAACATGAGAGTTAGCCTGTCTTTCATAGGCTTGTGTCCTGGCAGTGCCTTTTCCTCCTGAGTAATGAAGGTCCTGTTTGGCATTTTCTACCAAAACAGGCCTGTTTCATCACAAACACTTGTTGGGGTTCAAATTTTCAGTGTCTACGAACCCCTTGAATTCCTGCACAAATTTTTCAGCTGCACGTTTGTCTGAGCTGGCTGCCTCACCATGCCTCACAACACTGTATGCCACTACGTTTCTTAAATATCTCAAACCAGCCTTTTCTGGCTTTTGTTGTACATTTGTTTTTGTTGTACAGCCTGGCAAACACACTCACACGTACACCACTCTCATATTTTTCTACAATTTCCTTCTTCACTTCGATGGTGTTCCTCACTTTCTTTACCACAAGTGTGCCACTAGGAAGCTTCTTTGGACCCATGGTGACTTATTTCACAGTGACAATCACTAAACCAGCAATAAACAGAATAAATTTATTGTGAAATGTTTGAAAGAGCACGCTGGGTAATGTTCTCTCAATGGTAAGCAATGCTAGACTGGCGTCCTGCATGGCGAGGCGCAAAAGCACGGGCAGGCAGACAGGTCTGGTATTTACCGATAGTCGAGGGAATGGCCAGTCGGCGAGGGAAACATTTTCCGAAAAAAACGCTTGAAACTCGAAATCACCGATAGTCAGAATCACCGAAAGTCGAGGGACCACTGTATAGGAAAATAATGCTGAGCATTGTTGAAAGTAGTTTACACTTTGATTATTTAGTTTAGGTGAGTAGGTGGTTCTTGAGAAGTCTTAAATTGATGTTGAGACCAGGTTATTTTAGTACTATTTACTGGTAATGAATTCCAGATTTTGGGGCCCTTTATGTGCATAGAATTTTTACACAGGGTGATATGGACATGGGGTATATCAAAAAGTGATCTGTGTCTTGTGTTATGGTCATGGGTCCTGTTAATGTTGGTGAGGAGAATTTTGAGCAGAGGGTTTATATTAGAGTGTAGAGTTCTATGTATGTAGTAGGAGAAGAATAAGTGTGATGTTCTTTACGGTGAGTAGTTTTAGGCTTTTGAATATTGGTGGAGTATGCTGTCTAGAGTGGGAATTTGTTATCATTCTGACTAATAATAATTTTATTTCAACATGATGCATGTTTGTACACAGGAGTATAATTTGGGTGTACATGCCAAAGCCCCTTTATATGCAGAGCATTTCGGGCAAATTTAAGATTAATAAGGCAATAACAGTGCAGTAATTGTACATTTGGTCATTAGGTGAGTTACAATGAATACAAGAAAATTGACTAGTCTATTAGTTCATGTAATATGGCTTTAATAAGTTTGGTAGAGAAATAGTACAGTTTTGATTATTAACCTAAGGTGGACACAATGGAATGATTAACATTTGAGAGAATTACAGATATTGAGAGTAAGTACGTATATATTCATTATAATGTTTTAACGAAGTTCATGATATTGAGCAAATGCACATATAGTTTTTACATACAGTAGATTGTTGTTCAACACAGTTTTGTTTGACACATTTTGGTTATAGCACTATTGAAGAATTGCGGCATATTTTTGTACAACACTTCGTAAAATTAACTTAACACAGTTGAGTTTTCGGGAGGGGAAAACTCAACATATTCACATCGCCCGCACTGACTGACTGACTGACTGACTTGACTGACTGACTGACTTACTTGTCTGACTGACTTACTTGACTGACTGACTGACTTACTTGACTGACTGACTGATTTACTTGACTGACTGACTTACTTGACTGACTGACTTACTTACTTGACTGACTTACTTGACTGACTGACTTACTTGACTGACTGACTTACCTGACTGACTGACTTGACTGACTGACTGACTTGACTGACTGACTGACTTGACTGACTTGACTAACTGACTTGACTGACTTACTAACTGACTTATTGACTTGACTGATTTATGCACACTCCAGTACAACCATTGACTTCAGTACCAGAACCTCTATCATCCATGTCAGCGCAGTAGGGCCACAACATAACTCTCCACAAACACTAGCACTCACAATTTAAGGTAAGAAATACTATTATTTCTGTTTCATTTGTAATCTTAACCCTTTTAGGGTCCATGCCTTATTTCTACGGCTTTGAGTTCTGGGTCCAAACCGTAGTTCTACGTCATGAGCTCAGCTCACTCAGATAAGCTTTGAGCAGTAAATTTGGGCATAGATATGAGGAATACATCTGTGGTAAGTGTGCACCACATAAAACAAATTCTGCAGCACAGTGCATAATGAGAGAAAAAAACTGAAACCATAATTTTCGATTAAAACAGCGACTTTGCAGTGTTTTTCATATACTTTTTATAGTTGTATTTGCTATTTCTTGGTCTCATTTGATAGAATGGAAGATATATTACAGATATAAAGATGATTTTGATTGGTTTTATTACTGAAATGGCTTGAAACTGAGCTCAAAGTAGCGAAAATTTTAATTTTTGCCGATGTTCAAGAGTAAACAAATGACCTCACACGTCTAATACGCCAGCTGGTAGGTCTAATATACGTTCACAAATGTGGTGATATTATTTGTACAATTATTACAATATTGCATAACAGTAAATCTTCCATTTTTGGTTTGACTAAAAATCCATTATGTGAATAAAAATCAAAATGGAATTCATTTGTAAAGACTGTAAACATAACTAATGAACAGAGGAAATGTTAGTTTAGTGCCAGGAATGCCTGCATTGTTTATTCTGCACTCTATTTTGAAATTGGAATATTTTGAACTTTGAGTTAAATTGGCTAAATTACCAATTTCCAATCACTTTATTTTGTAGTTGAAACAGTTGACTGGGCAATTTCTTGTGCTCAATCGATAGAATAGAAGTAATACTAGTGAAATAGCTAAGAATTTGGTCGACTGGAATAATGTAATTGGCCTGAAATGGGAGTCAAAGTCGGCAAAATCTCTGATGTGTAAATATTGCTGACACATCAAAATTTGCGACAGCATAATTTAGTCAATTTTTAATCAAATTTTGTACTTTTGTGTTATTACCTTCAGAAAAAGATTCTCTACCATTTCATAAAAAAAAATAGGAATATTTTTTTTTAAATTCTTGGACACTGGCACACCCCTTCCAAAAATGGCCTTGGACCCTGAAAGGGTTAAGCAGTAGAAATAACATAATACATCACGACAATGAACTACAATTACATATTCACTTTTATTTTTGTAAGATCTGTTTGTCTAAAAAAAAGTTGTTTGGCTTTTTGGGGCTCCAAGGAACGTAACCCTATTTTTCCCAAAATTCTTCAGTTTGCCTAACGCTGTTTTAACTACCACATCATTTTCAGGAATGTAACTACCGTGTTAAACGACAGTCTGCTGTATTTATTTATGATGGACAAGGATAGTTAAGGAGATAAGGTGTTTTCTAACTGTAGTTTTAAAAATGCTAGCTGAGCCAGTGGTTCTGGAGATTTTTGGCAGAAAGTTCCAGATTTTGGGTCCTTTTATGTACATTGAATTTTTGAAAGATTTAGCCTGACATAGGAAATGTTAGAGATTTTTGTGCCTAGTATTGTGTCCATAGGTCCAATTGCAACTGTGAAGAAAGCACTTCAGGTCGATATTTATATTAGAATTGGTTGTTCTGTAAGTGTAAATGGCACAGTAGCAACAGTGAATGTGTTGTATAGTGACTAGGTTTAGGTCTTAGATGAGGCGATCACCTCCCTCCATGTAAGAATCACTGAGGCCACAGAAGCATGTTGCCAACTAACTACTTCCAGGGTCTACGAACAGTACAAACTAACCAGGGAAATAAAAGACAGCATGAATAATTACCAAGCTGAATGTAGTAGGCACTTCTACTCACAACAACCCACATGCGAGGTACTCCAAAGAATGAGAAGGAACTAATAACCCTAATCACCCAGCACAAAGAGAATTATGGAAATACCTTGTGCTTCAAGCTAACCAGTATAAGCCCATCCAGAACAATTATGGAATAAGATCCATAGACTATTGGGGCTAAACACTCAAACACACCACCACACACTCCTTCACTGACGTAGATGGTGAGGAAGTGACTACCTTGCTCGATGACCCACAAGACCAAGCCAACTTGATGGGTGAGGTAACATAAGAACATAAGAAAGGAGGAACACTGCAGCAGGCCTGTTGGCCCATACTAGGCAGGTCCTTCACAATCCGTCCCACTAACAGAATATTTGCTCAACCCAATTTTCAATGCTACCCAAGATATAAGCTTTGACAATTCTACCCACTCATGCGCGAGTCCCACTCAAATCCAACCCCTCTCACTCATGAATTTATCCAACCTAAATTTGAATCTACCCAAGGTCCTAGCTTCAATAACCCTACTAGGCAGACTGTTCCACTCATCAACTACCCTATTTCCAAACCAATACTTTCCTATATCCTTTCTAAATCTAAACTTATCTAACTTGAATCCATTATTGGGGTTCTCTTGGAGAGATATTTTCAAGACCTTATTTATATCCCCTTTGTTAATACCATTTTCCACTTGTATACCTCGATCATGTCTCCCTCATTCTACGTCTTACAAGTGAATGTAATTTAAGGGTCTTCAATCTTTCTTCGTAAGGAAGATTTCTAATGCTATGTATAATTTAGTCATTCTACGCTGAATGTTTTCTAACGAATTTATGTCCATTCTGTAATATGGAGACCAAAACTGAGCTGCGTAATCTAGGTGAGGCCTTACTACTGATGTATAAAGCTGTAAAATAACCTCTGGACTTCTGTTGCTAACACTTCTTGATATAAATCCCAGTAATCTATTTGCCTTATTACGTACGCTTAGGCATTGCTGTCTTGGTTTAAGGTTGCTGCTTACCATCACCCCAAGTCCTTCTCGCAATCTGTATGGCTAAGTTCTACGTTATTTAACTTATAAGTGCTTGGGTTATGGACACTCCGAGCTTCAGAACCTTGCATTTATCTACATTGAATTGCATCTGCCACTTTTCTGACCACGAATTAAGTTTGTCTAAATCTTCCTGAAGTTCTATGACATCTATGTTTGAATCAATTATCTTACCTATCTTCGTGTCGTCGGCGAATTTGCTCATATCACTAGTAATTCCTCGTCAAGGTCATTGATATATATTATAAATAACAATGGGCCTAAGACTGATCCCTGTGGAACACCACTTGTTACAAGTCCCCATTCGGATTTAACCCCATTTATGCACACTCTCCGCTTCCTATTGGTGAGCCATGACTCGATCCATGACAGCACTTTTCCCCAATGCCATGAGCTGCCACTTTCTTTAACAGTCTCTGGTGCGGTACTCTATCAAAAGCCTTACTAAAGTCTAAATAAACAATATCGAATTCTTTATCGTGATCAACAGCCTCAAAAGCTTTAGTGAAGAAGGTTAATAAATTAGATAGGCAGGAACGGCCCTCGTGAATCCATGCTGAGTATCATTAATCAAATTATGGTTATCTAGATGGCTTCTAATAATATCAGCTATAATTGACTCTAGTAATTTGCCTACAATTGAGGTCAGGCTTATTGGGCGGTAATTTGACGGTAGTGACTTGTCCCCTGCTTTAAAAATAGGAATTACATTAGCCATCTTCCACATATCAGAAACTACACCTGTTTGAAGAGATAAATTAAAAATGTTAGATATTGGTTCACAGAGTTCCATTTTGCATTCCTTAAGAACCCTTGCAAAAAGCTCATCAGGACCCGGCGATTTATTTTGTTTCAGTCGGTCTAGTTGTTTCCTAACCATTTCGCTAGTGACTGTGATATTACATAATTTATCTTCTTCTGGGCCTCTGTAAAAATTAATTACTGGGATATTATTAATGTCTTCCTGTGTGAAAACCGAGAGAAAATAATTATTAAAAATAGAGCACATATCATTCTCCTTGTCAGTAAGATGCCCAGAGTTATTTTTAAGGGGACCTATCTTTTCCCTAACTTTTGTTTTATAAACCTGGAAAAAACTTTTTGGGTTAGTTTTTGAATCCCTAGCAACTTTAATTTCATAGTCCCGTTTAGCTTTTCTTATTCCCTTTTTAACGTCCCTCTTAATGTCAGTATACTGATTTATAAGATGACCCTCACCTCTTTTTATGCGCCTATAAATTCCTTTCTTCTGCCCTAAAAGATACTTAAGCCTATTATTCATCCATTTTGGGTCATTTCTACTAGATCTAATTTCTTTATACGGGATAAATGTTCTTTGGGCAGCTTGTATAGTGTTAAGAAAACTGTCATATTGATACCTCTCTTCGTCACCCCAGTCCACAGTTGATAAGTGTTCTCTAAGTCCATTATAATCTGCTAAGCGAAAATCTGGGACCGTTACTGAATTATCCCTACTATCATACATCCATTCAATGCTAAAGGTAAAATTGACTTGTGGTCGCTTGAGCCGAGTTCCTCTGTAATTTCTAAATTATTAACAAGGGTTTCCTTGCTTGCCAGAACCAAGTCAAGTAGGTTATTTCCCCTTGTAGGTTCTGTTACAAACTGCTTCAAAAAACAATCCTGAACTACTTCTAAAAAGTCGTTAGATTCTAAATTCCCTGTCAAGAAATTCCAATCAATCTGACTAAAGTTAAAGTCCCCTAGAATTACTACGTTATCGTGCCTTGTGGCCTTAACAATTTCCTCCCAAAGTAGTCTCCCTTGTTCCCTATCTAAGTTTGGAGGACGGTAAATCACGCCTAAAATCAATTTTTCACACCCCTCTGAAAATTCTATCCAGACAGACTCTGTATGTGTTAATTCCGACTTTATACCCGTTTTTATACAACAATTTAAATGATCACGGACATAGAGTGCCACCCCACCCCCCTTCCCGAAAGAAAATTCTCTCACACAATGTCAGTAGAAGATTTAACAATAACCACTACCTGTGGGTCAACCAATGGCGGGACGAAAACTGGGAAGCCTTTCACCCAATACTATTAATCGATACATCTCTCGAATCGAGCACCCTCTCACTAGGCCAATCACGCTCAGGAAATGATCCAAGTCATTGGCCGAATGAGAGATAAGGCCCCTGGCCCTTCAGGCATAACAGTAAAACAACTCAAATACCTACCCCACAATTGCAAGTTGTCCCTGTTAAATGTCTTTAATGCTGTTCTTGCGTCTGGCCACTTCCCTGAAACATTCAAGACAGCAAAGATGATCATCTCAAAACCCAACAAGGACATCCATAAACCAGAAAACTACAGACCTATCTCCCTACTCGAAGTCGCTGGCAGTCTTTGAAAAAATCATCTCCAACAGACTGAACTACTACATGGAATTCAATCACCTCTTCACCGAAAAGCAGTTTGGCTTCAGGTCCCACCGCGGAACACAGCATGCTATTAACATCAACCTGGCCCTAATTGCAACTAGGGATGTTCACAAAGCCTTTGACAGACTATGGCACGATGGACTTATATTCAAACTTGCCGACCTACCAGACCACAATTGGACCTTTCTCAGGCTCATATTCAATTTCCTAACAGGCAGAAGCATCATCCCCAACTTTAATGGCAAAACAGCAGTACCATTCACCCGACAGCTGGAGTACCACAAGGCTCATGCCTTAGCCCTATACTCTTCAATATATATGTAAACGACCTCCCACAACCTGAACACAATGATACCATCATCAGCCAATTTGCAGATGATGTTATCCATGTAGTGTCATCAACCCCCATATCAGGTGCATCTAAACACAGGAGAGCAATAGAGAAAATGAATGAGGAATTACGAAGAACAGCTAACTGGGAGAAAAATGGAGAATCACAACTAACCCAGAAAAAGTCCTAATAAGCACCATCAGCTGCCTCCCATCTACCATAGAAGACAAAGGAGGTATCTCCATAAGAGGTTCACGTGTCACTATCAGAAATCCGAACAAGATCCTGGGATACGAGATCGACCTTTGTTGGAATACCCCTGTGTACCCATATCACTAACAACTAAAACCAACATGCTGCAGCTTCAAAGTGTCCAGAACAAAGCCCTCCGCTTTATCACTGGGACCAGATTCAGAGACAGAATCAGGATGGAAAACCTGCATATACAACAGGAAATTGCTGCAATTAATGTCAGGATAGACAAACTAAAGAAGAGACAACTATATGACATGCAGGAACTCTATGTTCCTGATAGAGAAACCCCCTCCCCCCAACCAATAAACACTACCGACTACGTCATCAACACACCTCCCCACCGAACCCAAAGAATGACCCTACAACAACGAGTCAGACATTTCATTCACAAGGACAACTACCCACGACCAAGGATCCTGTGTGACCTCCCCGATGAATTAGAAGAGTGGATACCACCAGGGCCATTTTACGTCTAACAACGAAGATAAATGCTCCCCAATTATGGGTGACCTATCTTTACCAAGCTACATCTTGCAACTAACCTTGTAACACTCTCTATCATCCTACTAAACGACACCACTTCAGAAACTGCTTAGCCAGCTCCAGGCTAGCTGCCAAACACCATCAAAAGCCCAGCAACTACCACCTGTTGCAGCAGCCTTGCCTCCGACCTCCTGTGCAAAAAAAAAAAAAAAACAATTGCAAATAGTATGCATTCTTCCAACTCAATGGCATGCTGGGATACAGCTGTATAAGTGTGCAACTGATGGGCAGGAGGCATACCTACCTCATGAAATTAACTCACGAATAACTCTACATACACACACTTATTAAATTACGCCAAAGTGGTTAGGCCACTTACCTTTATAACCCCCACCTCCCCCTCCCACTGCCAACACACGGCACTTGCACCATCCCGATGCCAACACACGGCACTTGCACCCTCCCACTGCAAACACACGGCACTTGCACCCTCCCACTGCCAACACACGGCACTTGCATTCTCGCTATACCCCAGTAAACAATAGTGGGCGAGTACAATCCCGTGCTTATACACAATACACACACAACCATCAATAAAAGAATAAAAGAAATACATCTGTAAAAAAATTTCAACGGCTACGTATTCGTAAAAAAAAAACTGAAACATATATAATGAATTAATTAAAAGTTTCCATTCAGATCTTGCGCTGATGTCATCCACACTCGAGTACGAGTGTACTCTAGCTTCAGTGTTGGCTGTACCATCTAGCTTCAGTGTTGGCTGTACCATCTAGCTTCAGTGTTGGCTGTACCATCTAGCTTCAGTGTTGGCTGTACCATTTAGCTTCAGTGTTGGCTGTACCATCTAGCTTCAGTGTTGGCTGTACCATCTAGCTTCAGTGTTGGCTGTACCATCTAGCTTCAGTGTTGGCTGTACCATCTAGCTTCAGTGTTGGCTGTACCATCTAGCTTCAGTGTTGGCTGTATCATCTAGCTTCAGTGTTGGCTGTACCATCTAGCTTCAGTGTTGGCTGTACCATCTAGCTTCAGTGTTGGCTGTACCATCTAGCTTCAGTGTTGGCTGTACCATCTAGCTTCAGTGTTGGCTGTACCATCTAGCTTCAGTGTTGGCTGTACCATCTAGCTTCAGTGTTGGCTGTACCATCTAGCTTCAGTGTTGGCTGTACCATCTAGCTTCAGTGTTGGCTGTACCATCTAGCTTCAGTGTTGGCTGTACCATCTAGCTTCAGTGTTGGCTGTACCATCTAGCTTCAGTGTTGGTTGTACCGTCTAGCTTCAGTGTTGACAGTACCATGTAGCTTCGGTGTTGACAGTACCATGTAGCTTCGGTGTTGACAGTACCATGTAGCTTCGGTGTTGACAGTACCATGTAGCTTCGGTGTTGACAGTACCATGTAGCTTCGGTGTTGACAGTACCATGTAGCTTCGGTGTTGACAGTGCCCTGTAGCTTTGGTGTTGACAGTGCCCTGTAGCTTTGGTGTTGACAGTGCCCTGTAGCTTCGGTGTTGACAGTACCATGTAGCTTCGGTGTTGACAGTACCATGTAGCTTCGGTGTTGACAGTACCATGTAGATTCGGTGTTGACAGTCCATGTAGCTTTGGTGTTGACAGTACCCTGTAGCTTCGGTGTGACAGTGCCCTGTAGCTTCGGTGTTGACAGTGCCCTGTAGCTTCGGTGTTGACAGTACCCTGTAGCTTCTGTGTTGACAGTTCCCTGTAGCTTCGGTGTTGACAGTGCCCTGTAGCTTCGGTGTTGACAGTACCATGTAGCTTCGGTGTTGACAGTGCCCTATAGCTTCGGTGTTGACAGTACCATGTAGCTTCGGTGTTGACAGTGCCCTGTAGCTTCGGTGTTGACAGTACCCTGTAGCTTCGGTGTTGACAGTGCCCTGTAGCTTTGGTGTTGACAGTACCATGTAGCTTCGGTGTTGACAGTACCATGTAGCTTCGGTGTTGACAGTGCCCTGTAGCTTCGGTTTTGACAGTGCCCTGTAGCTTCGGTGTTGACAGTACCCTGTAGCTTCGGTGTTGACAGTGCCCTGTAGCTTCGGTGTTGACAGTACCATGTAGCTTCGGTGTTGACAGTACCCTGTAGCTTCGGAGTTGACAGTGCCCTGTAGCTTTGGTGTTGACAGTACCCTGTAGCTTCGGTGTTGACAGTGCCCTGTAGCTTCGGTGTGACTGTACTTTAGAAAATAAAGCTGAACTGGGAGAGGTAAAGTGTGTATTTGGGATGTAGCACAGGTGGGCCCACGTCAGCCCGTGTCCTGGGTGTCCTGTTCACTGTTGTCCCAGCTGCTGCTGCTGCTCCTCCTCCTCCTCCTCCTCCTCCTCCTGGTATTTTTACTCTTCAATAATTTTATTTCTTTTCCTAGTTTACAATGTGTGGTTTACATATTACAAAATCTGAAGTACAAAGAAAGCGACTAGCATGCCTGGGCATGTCGGGCATTACCTCCTGCTACAAGTACGTATGTATGGAAAATTTTACATTTTTCCTTGCTTAATGCATCTTATGTTCTTTGGCTCAGTTGACAACGCACTCAGTTCACATACTGTGTCTGTGGTTCGATCACCGGCATGGGTGGAAATATTGGGCATGTTTCCTTACACCTGCTGCCCTTGTTCACCTAGCAGCAAGTACCTGGTTGTTAGTCGACTGGTGTGGGTGGCATCCTGGGAACAAGATTGAAGAACCACATTAGAAATAAGACAGTCCTCGATGACCCATTGACTTTCTTGGGTTATGTTGGGTGGTTTACCTTACCCCGGGTTAAAAAACCACAACGAAATATATTGGTGGCATGGAGGCAAGAGCTCTCGCTTCACACGCTAACTGTCCGGGTTCGATTCCCAGCAAGGGTAGAAACATTGGGCGTGTTTCCTTACACCGGTTGTTCATATTCACCCATCAGTAAAATGGGTACCTGGGTGTTAGTGGACTGGTGTGGGTCGCATCCTGGGACAAAATTGACCCAATTTGCCCCAAATGCTCTGCATAACAAGCGGCTTTCTATATAGTCTCATTGATGTCAGCTAAGACTGTATACCTTGTACATATACTTGTTGAAATAAAGATTTATTATTAGATATTCTAGTAACAGCTGATTTAAATAGCGAACCAAGAGTTTGTGGGCATCGTCAGTAATGTTCGCTAGTCACGTGGTATATAGAAACAAGCGTGACCCAATTATTCACTTAAGTTTACCAGTCATAGTTAAGAACATAAGAACATAAGAAAGGAGGAACACTGCAGCAGGCCAGTTGGCCCATACTAGGCAGGTCCTTCACAATCCGTCCCACTAACAGAATATTTGCTCAACCCAATCTTCAATGCTACCCAAGAAATAAGCTTTGACAATTCTACCCACTCATGCGCGAGTCCCACTCAAATCCAACCCCTCTCACTCATGAATTTATCCAACCTAAATTTGAAACTTTTGACAAGTTAAGGCAAAGGAGTTATAAGACAGGAAGGTTGCCAAAGCCCTATAATTCGCGGGATGATAAGACTTGAAATAGTGCATATCCTTCAATCCAACCTAGAGGAATTACACAAACTACTATTATGATCCTTTCCCTACAAGTCCCTACAAGGAAATACAGGCATCTTGTAGCTAGTCCGAGCGCCTGGGTAGTTTTAGGAATCTGTTGCGGATCACTCAGTTGCTAAACATCTTCCAACTTTATTGTTAGTTTCTGATATATTACTATTGCCTATTCATCACTTCTGTAGATGCTAAATAATTCCTTGATAATCTCTTGTACCGACCTTCCCCCATTTTCCTTTAAACATTTCAGAACTTAGTCTCACTAATTAAATTCCTGAACATAAATCTTTACACCTATTGAGGAGATAATCATTATCCACCATATTTAGAACCTTTATTTTTTTTACTCTTCTAAAGGGCAATTTAGGAGGGCTCACCAGGCCCTGGGTCCTCCAAGGAGGGTCCTCCAAGGAGGGGGCTACACAAATGGGGAGGTAAGTAAAACTTAACTTTACTCAGTATTTCTTAAAATATATATTTTTGTAGTGACTGATAAATCCGACAGATAATTTAGGGGCAGCTGAAGCTACAAGGCTCAATACAGAGATTGGTGTCAGCGAATAAAATAAGTGAGTCAATTCATTTTTTTTTTTTGAGAGGTATAGACTGTTGAAAGACAGGTGGCCAGAGTGAAGGGGCTGTGCCAGAATTTCAATACTAGGGTGGGGGTGGGATTAGGGTGGCTATCTGGTTGGGAACGGGGGCTAGAATTGTTTTGAAAAAGAATTTTTATTCGTTATTTGGAGGTTGAGGAAAATTTGGGGAGTTGCAGGCCCCCTACCCCACCCACTCCATCCATGTCAATAATAATTTATTTCATTATGGTAGTGTTTCTACAGAGATGGGTGATATTGTTGTGCATACAGAAGGCCCATAGTTATGCAAAGCATGACTGCAGTCAGCTGTTGCTGAGGTTTGTCTATAAGAGGGTGGGTACTGGTGATAATTCTCCTCATTAACTTCACATCATCTGCAAACAGGGACACTTCCGAGTCTATCCCTTCCGTCATGTCATTCACATATACTAAAAATAGCACTGGTCCTAGGATTGACCCTTATGGAACCCCGCTCGTCACATGCGCCCACTCGACACCTCGTCACGTACCATGACTCGTTGTTGTCTCCTTGTCAGGTATTCTCTGATCCATTGAAGTGCCCTTAACATAAGAACATAAGAAAGGAGGAACACTGCAGCAGGCCTGTTGGCCCATACTAGGCAGGTCCTTCACAATCCGTCCCACTAACAGAATATTTGCTTAACCCAATTTTCAACGCTACCCAAGAAATAAGCTTTGATAATTCTATTTACTCATGTGCGAGTCCCACTCAAATCCAACTCCTCTCACTCATGAATTTATCCAACCTAAATTTGAAATTACCCAAGGTCCTAGCTTCAATAACCCTACTAGGCAGACTGTTCCACTCATCAACTACCCTATTTCCAAACCAATACTTTCCTATATCCTTTCTAAATTTAAACTTAAGAACATAAGAACATAAGAAAGGAGGAACACTGCAGAGGGCCTGTTGGCCCATACTAGGCAGGTCCTTCACAATCCGTCCCACTAACAGAATATTTGCTCAACCCAATTTTCAATGCTACCCAAGAAATAAGCTTTGACAATTTTACCCACTCATGCGCGAGTCCCACTCAAATCCAACCCCTCTCACTCATGAATTTATCCAACCTAAATTTGAAACTACCCAAGGTCCTAGCTTCAATAACCCTACTAGGCAGACTGTTCCACTCATC